>CAKNYM010047477.1:67913-100917 GCA_932195095.1 Andricus curvator | reverse complement strand
AAACTAATCTCAGGTGGCAGCACCGAGCCGAGTACTAGACCCTCTGTCAATGAGATACGAATTTCAAGAAAAGAAATTTTGTTAGGAAGTATAAAGTGCCATTTATACCTTGTAAAAATAACAAAATATATTTTTCAAACTTTTTTATCAATATTTATCATATAGCATTTGTAAAAGGTTGATAAATCGTTTTCTGACTGTCACATGCAAAGTGAGGTTAGGTTTACTATAGTTTGCCAACAGCCATACCACGCTGAAAAAACCAGTTCTTGTCAGGTCACTGAAGTTAAGCAGCGTTAAGCGCGGTTAGTACTTGGATGGGTGACCATTCAAGAAAACTGAGTGCTGTTGGCACATCGTGGGTGTGGTGAGCCCACACTTGTAGTTATTTACTACAAGAAACTATCCACCTAGAAACACTTCCCGAATTGGGTAGTGTCACGCCTACCCTGAAAGGGAAATGGCTTAATGGTATACACCATATATCCCATTGTATGTATAATTTCCACTGAAAGTATGAAATACCTTCGTATATAAGCACTAAACATATATTTAAAGATTATTTACTCTCATATATTTAATTATAAGCAACCCCAGATAACAATTTTAGCGCACCATGCGCGCATGGCGCAGGCACGCGTGCATATTTTCACGCACGACGTGCGTTCAGATCAGCACGCAGATGTGTCCTCCATGGAGGCGCATATGCCAGGCATGTCGTGCGCGCATTAAGCAAGCACTCAGCGCGCGTACGAGGAGGGTCTCAAAATTGTTTATTTATAATAAAATAAAGTATCAAAAAGATTAAATTTCATATTTTTATTTGAGAAATGGAAAATTATGCCATGTTTAATAGGGTAACGAAACCAATTACCGAAAGGGATCCGACAAAATATGCACAACGCACACAAAATTGGACCATGAATGCTAACCTATGCAACCAGGTTTAACATCATATTTATTCTCTCGTTTCCCGAATAAAGTGCCAAGCAAATGGTTGAATAGTTAAATTTCGGGTTTATGCAACTTTTTATACTAATAGATAAACGTTTATTTTTTAGCCTGCTGGCCTTAAAAAATTGACTTGCTTACACTTCCATTTTTCACAGAATTTTCTTAAAACTAACCCTTAACACTAACATCCTTCCACACCTTATCTCTAATACTAATATTTAATGCATATAAATGTAGAAAATTATGCAAAATAAATCAATGTTGTTCGTCGAACCGTTCATTACTTTAGAAAACAGGCACTATAAAGTACGCCAGATGGCACTTGATCGAGTCGCCATCTTTTCCCGCACCTTTTCAAATACCGAAAAATGTTTATTCTCTCTGATGATTGAAAATTGAACTATTTTGTTGAAAATTTGTTTTCTTTGTTTAAAATTTTATTATTTTGTTGAAAATTCGTTTTTTTGTGCATTAAAATGAATTTTTTAACTGAATTTACCAATTCCATTTTATGTTGAAAATTGATATTTTTAGTTTAAAAAGTTAACTATTTGTTTGAAAATTAATGTCTTTTGTTGACGATTTTTTTTGTAAAAAAATTAATCTCCTTTATTAAAAATGATTCATCCTTTTAGTTGAAAATTCATCACTTTGGTTGAAAATTTATATTTTGTTACTAAATCGTTGTTTTTTGTTGAAAAATTATCTTCTAACTGAAAATAAAACTATTCCAGTTGACGATTCATAATTTTAGTTGAGAATTCATCATTTTGTTTGAAATTTTAACTATTTGTTAAAAATGTTGTCTTTTTTTCGTTCAAAATTAATTTTTTAGCTGGAAATTTAACTATTCCATCTTCAATGTAAATTTATCTTTTTTAGTTAAAAATTAAACTATTTGGTTGAAAAATTTCTTTTTGGGTTTCGATTTAATACATTTTAGTTTGTTAATAATTAATTCTTACATGTTTTTTAATGAACTTGTATCTTTCTGTTTGAATGTTATGTTTTCACTTCTTTTAGTTTTATGTTTTTAAAAATATATTTTTATTTTGCGCACAATCAATTTTTAAACGTTCTTCGTTGTATTTTTTTAATTTAAAATTTCAAACTCTTTTTGATAGATAATAATAATTTATTTATATTCACTTTAGCAGATTGCAAACTGCATTCATAGTGCACGCATGTATGCGTCGCATAGTTCCGTCACGGGGTGATTGTACGCATGCTGACATTGGCGACGCATTGTGCACGCACTAAAGTCGCATTCCCAAATGCTCTTAGATGTGGTGCATTCTTGCAAGCATTTCGTGCGCGTATCGACCTGCGCGAAACGTGCGCGCACGAATTGTTATCTGGGACCGTACACCTAGCACCATATTTTTTTCGTCTCTCACCGACAGAGGGTCTAGTACTCGGCTCGGTGCTGCCACCTACGATTAGTTTTGGATCATGAACCTCTTTGCGCAATTATGTTTCATCCTTCTTTTCAGTTGACCCCCTTTCAGTTTCACAAAATAAAATGTCAAAAATGTGAGGTTAGAGTACCAAACCGATTTGATCAGAATGGGAAATAATTGCCCAAATGCATTCTATACTTGAAATATATTATTATTTATAAATTTATAACTACTTTTACGTTTAGTGGGTGGAAATCCCAAACGCTAGAGAAGTGCGGACCCTTCTCAAGTATCGAAATTCTTCCTCGAAAAAAAATGTACTTTTATGGCAAAATTAGGTTATTAAGTGGCTTTTAAGGTTCGGGATGTTAAAGAAGATTATTGAAAGCACCGTAAACTGAACTTAACTTAATTTTCATTAAAATGTCAGTCGCTTATGCCTGTCAACCACAGTTGGACTGATCTTAACTGAGAAAATTGAAAATTATCATTCATTCGTAAAATCTTAGAATTTTAGTTAGTGTTAAATTTATAAAACGATATTCAGTATTTAATTTATGTAAGAATTTAGTTCAAGTTAACGTTTATCGAAGATGTTTACAAATAAATGATTTAATCTATCTTAGACCGCAGTTTAGGACCCATTTACGGATTCTTTCAAATAGCGCCCGACCGATTATTCTAATTTTCATCTTTAAATGTTCATGGGATGCCGGATTATCATAATCAATACAAAAAATCAAATTTCATTTAAGTTTGATTCAACCACACCGTACATTTCATCAAAAAATGAGAACTCACCTTCACAATTTTCGCAATACGGTCTCTCAACTCGAGCTTTCTTTTCGGGTCTCGAAATTTTCGGCTCTGGTTCAAAGTCTTGAGATTGACGAGGACAATCTTCAGTTTCATGTAAATCAAACTGGTCACAAATGTCACAGAACATTCGAGGAGGAGCATGTCTTTTTTCCAAGGTACTTCTGCACAAGAAATAATATTCTTCAATCAGCTGTTTTTTTAATTATAAAATTTATGAACATCTAAAAAGTAAAGAGTTACCGATTATAGTCATCAGCCTCATTGACTGGCATTCCCAGTTCAAGAACTTCAATTTTGCATAATAAAGTTTCATTCTTCCGCTGCATATCTACTATTACAGAGTTCAAGAAGTCAATTTGGCCTTTAACCATTTCATTTTCTTCCAAAAGTTTCTTGCAATCTGATTCTGGACTCACTGAATAAAATTATAAATGTCAGTGCTTGTATTTTTTTCAGACCTCAAAGTCTGAATCGTTCAAGTACATTATTTCCAATTAATTCAATTAATAATATAATCGCTCTCAAATATTGCTTACTTGTATTCTCTTTTGCATCGCCTCCTGCAGCTTGAATCGAAAGAGTATTTGCATTCATTTCCACCTGAATCATATGAAGCGATTATTGTAATAATAAAACGAATTAAATTATTTAGCGGCTAAGCTAACAACGCTGAAAAGTTAACAACAACGCGCTTGCACTCTAAACAGCTACTTGTATTTCGTACTTGTCTCCGGGATGGCCACCGGATTGGAAAACCGAGAAATGAAAGTAAATTTATCTATGATTGGGAATTTCCCTAATTTTTTAGTAGAAAAAATATAGATCTGTGCATTGTTCGTTTTGAATCGAAATTTTGTTATCCGACGTAGCGAAAAGTACGTTTCGAAAAGATTATTGGTGCGATAATTGGTAACGAATTACCGACACAGATAAATAATAATTATTGTTATAAAAAAATTTATCAACAAATATTCATAGCAAACAGCCAGCCTCTGGTCACTCCATGCTTTAAAAATGAAGAACGATAGTCGCCGGTGGCGCCTCATAGCGGTATTTCGGATCCCTAAGATGATAATAATAATTTTAAAATGAATTTAAAAAGTAAACCAAATTATAAGAAACCAAGAAATAACAAATAAAAATACATAAATAATGACTAGAATAGATATTTATATCATGTCCCATTCTTTTGCCGATTGACGACCTTTCAGTGTCACGAAATACAAGCAACTTTCCGAAATTATAGGTGAGAATGCCACTAACCACAAATTTCGGACAATTGATTGTATTTCATGACACTGAAAGGTCGTCAATCGACAGAAGAATGGAACATGGCTGAGAAAATAAATTTTACAGTTAAGAAATATTACTATTCCTACATTTATGACTTACTTTTACGTTTAGAATATTTTCTCGAAATAAAGTACTCGATTCAAAGCTGCCCGCTCTTCGGGCCTCTTTTTTCAATTGGTCAGCCACTGACGTGGGCGTGACCGTACAGCACGTACAGGGGCAGTGGTGGAAGGTAACATGTTCAAATAAGAGCGTGTAGGGGGATTTAAATATGCGCTATTTCAAATGAGTGGAAGTTTCCTGTATATGTATTATATATATATATATATATATTTACAAGTTTGTCATAAGAACAATCGCGGGATTTCTCCGGGAGTGGGTGCTAATCTGAAAACCCGCTCCCAGCGACATCGCGGTAAAATTTCAGCAGCAACCACGTCTCACGACCGTGAGATAGGTGCCCTTATGAAAAGAAAGTATTGATAAGTATTGGGTCCAGTACTTTTTTCGCGAAAAAGTATTGGATTTCCAATACTTATTCGTGGAAAAAGTATTAGATCCAATACTTACCAATACTTCTTTTTCATAAGGGTGTTTACAGTCTGCGACGGGTTCAATACGATGATCCGGCAAAAGTCTCGTAAACCCTGAGGACACGAAGCGAACCAAGGATGACCGCCTTCTGCATCTTCCCCGCAAGCGTCTTAGCATTATATATATATATATATATTAAGGTGGCCCAAAAATATAAATTTTGGAATTTTCGACGCGCGTTGACGCCAAATTGTTCTCTCGTAGAAAAAAATGAATACAGATTTTTTTTATTTTGAAAAAAATGATTGTTAGTACTTTGTAAAGTATTTTGAACTTTTCTCCCAACGTACGAATTAAAACAGAAAAGTTTCAAGAAAACCTGAAGCGAGCCCTGAGATTTAACCCAGACGGCAGTTTTAGTGTTATTACTCTGTTATTCAACTCATTGAAGTCAAATATCCCCCTAAGGTTTGGGTATTGTAAAAAAATTAGTTGGTTCCCCAGAAAGTGCGAAAAAATTGGGGAAATGTGCTGGGTTACAGGTTTGGGCCTGTAGCAGGGAGCTTTATGGTCGAGCCTGCATCTGGAAGTCCTAAGCCTTTAACAATAAGCCACTCTGAGTTCAACTTAGCTGCTATAAATTCTTCAGGATCGGAGAAAAGCTGCTGTTGGACTGAAATTTTTCATTTTCACTCATTTTCGTAATCGATTCAAAACAATAATTTAGAAAATAATGAACATTTTTTTTTCACAAATCTGTTCTCAATATCCTCATAAATGCTTCTTGAAAATTCCAAGTTAAAAAATGATATCAAAGGCTCGCTACGAGTCTACAAATATTGTAATTTTATACAACTTTCAAGGTGTCTCAAATTTTTTTATAACTTTGTTGGTGTATTAAAATTTGACAAAATGCATCTTTACTGAGAAGAGAACAAGTTTATAAAAGGGTAAATAAATTGACTTGTAATTTCTTGAACAAAATCGAGGATGTAAAAAAAGTATACGTTTTACGTGTTAAACTCCATAAGACACAAAAATTGATTTACAAAGTACTAAAAATCATTTCATTCCAAAATAAAAAAATATGTATTTATTTGTTTCTGCGAGAGAACAATTTGGCGCCGACGCGGGTCGAAAATTCCAAAATGTGTATTTTTGGGCCACCCTAATATATATATATACATATGTATATATGTATATATATATATATATATGTGTGTGTGTGTGTGTGTGTGTGTGTGTGTGTGACGCGATCTCAAGAAAGGCCCCTAAGCGGCTAAACGTAAATTTTAGAGAAGAAGCAGGAGAAGTGGCGACGGGCCGATATAATGACATAGAACGACAATGTTTACACGCTTGTACTGAATAAACTATTAATGATGGAATTTTTTAAACTATACCATCTTAAAGAGCAAGTTCGAATCTACGTAAACCATTAAAAATCAGATAATCGATTTTTGGCCGCTTAGGGGTCTTTCTTCAGATCGCGTCACACACACACACACACACACACACACACACACACACACACACACACATACCGGGCGACCTCTCAGAGTATCAGTCTTATCCTTGCACGCGGGGCTCTACAAGGATTCCTAGCTGCTCATGGGAACAACAATGAAAACACCAAAATGTTGTAGAAGCGGCTCAAGACAATCGAACGCGCAGAGCACCCGACAATGGGTCGCCAAACAATGCCGATCAGCCTAGAGTTCGGGGTGCTGAAAATAATTTAGATGGAAACACGACGACGAACCGGCGAAACTCCCACATTCAGTGGACGGATCAACTCAAGGATGACTTGTTAGACTGCTACGATGCCAGCATTATCCCTGTTCACCGAGGCTTTATGGCGCGTATGTACACTCTGTGGTGCCAGAAACACCCAGAGCTTCAGCACGTTTCACATCAGTCTTTGCGAAATCAAGCCGTCAACCTCCGGAAAAATGGACATGTACGCGGGGCGTTTCCCCAACCGCTGCTTTATTAAGCTGCAGACGAAGATGAGGAAGCGACATTGAGACCAACCGCACAAAGCAGGCACCTTCTGAGAGATGATCGCAATTTCATTACAAGAAAGAACATTAACATGCAAGTTCCTCCTAAGCCCCAAGATCTGGCTGAAATGGATGCCTTCCTTCGTGGAGATATCTCGCAAGAGTCCGACCTCTGGACCATCAATTACTCAGTTTATGGTAGACCGTTTACGGAAAGGGTTCGAAAGTTCGCCCAAGAACTAAGGATCTTGAATCACACACTAAACAAGTCAAAGCTGCTGGCAATCAAGCAGCATATTGTTGACAAAATACGGCTGATATCTGACGCAAGGAGGAGAATACAGAAGAGGGAGAGATTGAACAGGGAGAATCAACAGTTTCTCGCTGTTCCATCGCGCCTCTTCAGCGATCTACCTGTTTCTGTCAAAAATCCACCCAAGCCTAAGGAGGTAGAGACTTTTTGGAGAAAGGTGTACAAGATCCCGAAAACACTAGAGTTGAAAGAAGATACTGACAATATCATGCGCTTCAAGGAGTTTTGCGACAACCTCATAAAATCTGAGGAGGAATGTCCATCAATCACTGCCGAAGAGGTGAAAAAAGCACTTAGAGGCACGAAGAACTTTTCCGCTGTTGGACCAGATTGTATCAAGAACTTTTGGTGGAAGAAGTTTACTTTTACACACCAACATTTGGCCCGCATATTCACCTCATATTTAAAGTCGGAGACGCCCATTCCGCAGTGGCTGGTGTTAGGACGCACTATACTCCTGCCAAAAAAGGCAACTTGTCCAACCCAGAGAATTACAGGCCAATAACTTGTTTGAACACGCTGTATAAGATCTTTCCAGCTGTCCTCAACAACAGGATTGTTCGACGAATTGAGCATATATGGCGAGAGATGTACGAACAACGTGGCTCGAAAAAGGTGTATCAGGCTGTCGAGAGAACCTGCTAATTGACAGGTGTGTCTGTAAAGACGCTGCGGCCCATCAGCGCGTCCTGTCAATGGCCTGGATTGACTACCGGAAAGCTTTCGATTCAACCCCTCATAGACTTATCATATGTCTGTTGGAAAGCTTGAAGGTATATCCACACATAGTGAGATGCATAGAGAGATTGATGCCTCTTTAGAAAACTAGATTTACTATCTCATCTAGAAATTATCGTGTGACAACGAACAACGTCACCTTCCAGAGGGGCGTCTTTCAAGGTGATAGCATGAGCCCTTTGCTTTTTTGCATCACACTTCTGCCTCTATCTCTCGCACTACGAAATTCTTCTGGATACCTCTGTAGCGACACTAATCAGTGCGACCATAAGGTCACTCATGTATTTCATATGGATGACCTGAAGATCTATGCCTCTGGTAAAAGCAAACTTCAAACTGCTATAAATATTGTCAAGAACTACACAGGAGAGATTGGGATGGACTTTGGCTTGGACAAGTGTGCCAAAATTCATCTGAAGAAAGGAAAGATTACTGGCGTTCCCAAGGACCCTGAGCTTGTGGATATAAGTGTTATCAGACATCTTAATACTGGAGAGACCTATACATACCTGGGCGTGCCTCAAAACCGCATTCAGGACGTAACATCAGTGAAGGAATCTCTCCGAAGCAGATACAAGCATCTTCTTCGACAGATTGGATCTTCCAATCTGTCGGCGTTGAACAAGGTTTCTGCGACTAACATGCTTGCCGTCCCGATTCTACTCTACTCGTTTGGGGTATTTTAATGGACGAAGAACGAGCTTAAGGCCCTTGATGTCATTACACGTAAGATCATGCATATGCATAGGCTTGCATATCAATTCGTCAGTTCCGCGATTATGCATTTCACGCCGTCAAGGCGGACGCGAACTTCTGAATCTCCAGTGTCTTCATAACCGGATTGTTCTAAGTACAGCTTACATCGTTGCGAACGGCAGAGATCCTCTCCTGAAGATGGTCAGGAACCACGAGATGATTGGCGAAGGAGCGTTCCTTTACAAAGCCGCGGAGCAAGCGGCCGAGACCCTTGGCCTGAATTTTAACATCAGAAGTGAGGAGAGTGCATTACTTCATCTAGATGCTTCACTTCTAAAAACCAAAGTGAAGAAAGCAGAGGTTGAAAATTTTCACCAAGAGCTACTCGACAAGAAAATGCACGGAAACTTTCACAGAAATGTAGAAAAACAGTCCTTGTCGAACGAGCAAACTTTTGCTGTCCTCAAATCATCAGGGCTTAATTCAGGTACAGAGTGTTTTATTTTCGCATGCCAGGACGGTATCATTTCCACCTTAGCATACCATGAGCGCATTTTATGTCAAGAAGTTCCCAGTGATAGGTGCAGAGCGTGTCATGCACACGCTGAGTACCTAGAACACATACTATCAGGGTGTCCGACCCACGCGGGAACGACGTATATCTACAAACATAATGTGGCCCTAAGAGTGCTTTATTACCATCTTTGTCGCTCTTACGGTGTTGGCCGCGACCCTGCCCTGCCGAACGCTCCAAGGGAGAGAGTCGATTGTCCGAAACAAGAAGTGCCAAATTTTCTGGAACTACGATTTTCGGGCAGCAGTCTCCGTTGCGCACTCGAGGCCTAACATTGTTCTCCAAGACTTCGAGAAACGAACTATATTCGTGATCGAATTCTCGGCTCCGTCCGAATACAACATCACTGCAAAGGAGAAAGAAAAAGAGGAGAGGTATCAAGACCTAAAAGAGAGCTACAACGACTGTACCCAAAATATTCGGTACAAGTAATTGTCCTTGTGATAGGTGCTCTCGGAGGTGCGAAACTATCACTGGTTCGTAACCTTAAAGCCATACCCGCGTGCCAAAAATATGCCAAGACACTTGCGAGATGGATGCAGAAAGCTGTCATCCTTGGGTCGCTTCGTGTCCTCAAGACACACGAGGGTTTCGCCGGCCTGTCGTTGTGATTTCGTCGTTGCCTATGACCACCCATCTCACGGTTGTGAGACGTGGCCGTGGGTGTGATTTACCGCGGTGCTACTGGGGGCTATTGACATTTTTTGGATGGCAGTTGCTCTTAGTGGGACCCTGCGGTGGTTGTTTAACTTTTTTTTAAATATATATATATATATACAATAGAAAATGGAAATTTTTGTCTATACTTTAAGGGCATGCTCATCGGTGATCACGTGACCAAACCAGTCCTTGGTTATGAAATTTTTGTTGGTGTTCACCATGTCCAAACGCAATGATATATCGCTCTCAAAATTTGGAATATAGGAAATGAGACAATAAATTGTGTTTGTATACTTAGTTTCAGTAATAATTTTGAAAAAAATTTCAAATTGAAGAATATTGGAGGCCCCTGATTTGATATCTTGCCATTTTGAATGTTTCATCCTGAGATAATGCCTAATTTTTAAGCCTTAAAAAATTAGTCCTATTTAAATTAAAAGGCTTCCATTTATACCTAACATATGATACATTATTGAACATCAAAACTTATAACCTTAAATTGCTGAAAGGTTTCAACTTTTTTTCAAGGTTCGAACTCAGAAGAGTTCCACTTTGACTGCTTTAATTTTCTTCTTGCATTTTAAGGGCCACCCTGATTGTCAATATCAAGGTGTTTATGAACACTTAGAGCGATAAAAATACTTATTCGTGTACAAAACTGTAAGTCCAAGAAACAAAAACGGACAAAAATAAAAATATTTTCATTAAAAAAATAATAATAAAATAAAAAAGTTTTTCACCGCTTCTGTGTTCAGCCAAGCTCTTCATCAAGACAATGAGCGACAGAAAAAAGGAAGGAAGTGGATTTGGAGGTCACCTTCTTTTTCTTTGTTTTTTTTTTCGTTATTTGGAATGGAAGTGTTTTCACTTTTCATGTGTGCCTGTCCAAATTTGGTTGTTTTTTTTTTTGCAAAAACACATTCTTTTGGGACATTTGCTTACTATATTTGCTGTATGCAATGAAATATAATTACTATTAACAATATTTTGCGATTGATAATGATTATTAAAACAGTTTCAATTTGATTCAATGTGAACAAGCTGTGGCCAGCCTCTGGTCACTAGTATAGCATAACTTAAGTACATATCATCACAGTTATGTCCGTACATTTCAGCAAATTCATTTGATCGAAAATTTAACCGTGAAACCCCGACAGATTCTAAGTGACAAATAGAAGTGTTGTGTATTAGATTGTCCATCAACGCGTCATGAAAAATCTCATCATTTTCCTATAGATGGGCAAATCGGTTAATTGGAGTGGATTGAAGCCACGGCCACATTTACTAGATCTTACCCATGCAAAGGTGTATCAAAATCGATACCGAATGTGAAGGAAAAGATAAATCCCTATTTCAAATAATAAGTTTTGCATAAAAATTGAGGAATAATTGGATAGTAACATTTTTTATTTTATTTTTTAAGGACATGCTCTTCGGTGATCACGTGAGCAAACCAGACCTTATGGTTATGAAATTTTTTTTGGTGTTCACCATGTCCAAACGCAATGATATATCGCTCTCAAAATTTGGAATATAGGAAATGAGACAATAAATTGCGTTTGTATATTTAGTTTCAGTAATAATTTTGAAAAAAATTATCCACGTAAAAAATAAATGTGTAAAATTATTTTCATTTTTTTTGGTGCACACTACGTCCACACGGATTGAGATATCGTGTTTAGAATTTGAACGATTAAATAAAAGGCACTAAAGAACGTTTGTATACATTAATATATTTATAATTTCAAAGAAATTTAATTTATAAATCGATAAAATAGGATATTACCACTCGAGTCGAGCACTTTGCAGGTAATGTTCGGTTTGATGCATTTCAGATTTTTTGATTCACGTATGTTGCTAAATGACACAAATTTTGGACTAAATCGTCTAAACATTTTAAAAAATCAATATAAACAATAACATTTGCACATTCGTTGCAAATCAGAAAATAAGTATCTGCACACACGTAACCTGTCATTATTTTTGGAGCATTTTTAGCAATTTCTAGCGGAGAAAAAAAGAAACTTTCAACGTCGGTAAAGTAGAGATCACATGACCAAGCTCGGTTATGAAATTTTACGCATTTTTTACATGGATAATTTTTTTCAAAATTATTACTGAAACTAAATATACAAACGCAATTTATTGTCTCATTTCCTATATTCCAAATTTTGATAGCGATATATCATTGCGTTTGGACATGGTGAACACCAAAAAAAATTTCATAACCAAGGTCTGGTTTGCTCACGTGATCACCGAAGAGCATGCCCTTAAAAAATAAAATAAAAAATGTTACTATCCAATTATTCCTCAATTTTTATGCGAAACTTATTATTTGAAATAGGGATTTATCTTTTCCTTCACATTCGGTATCGATTTTGATACACCTTTGCATGGGTAAGATCTAGTAAATGTGGCCGTGGCTTCAATCCACTCCAATTAACCGATTTGCCCATCTATAGGAAAATGATGAGATTTTTCATGACGCGTTGATGGACAATCTAATACACAACACTTCTATTTGTCACTTAGAATCTGTCGGGGTTTCACGGTTAAATTTTTGATCAAATGAATTTGCTGAAATGTACGGACATAACTGTGATGATATGTACTTAAGTTTGGCTATACTAGTGACCAGAGGCTGGCCACAGCTTGTTCACATTGAATCAAATTGAAACTGTTTTAATAATCATTATCAATCGCAAAATATTGTTAATAGTAATTATATTTCATTGCATACAGCAAATATAGTAAGCAAATGTCCCAAAAGAATGTGTTTTTGCAAAAAAAAAACAACCAAATTTGGACAGGCACACATGAAAAGTGAAAACACTTCCATTCCAAATAACGAAAAAAAAAACAAAGAAAAAGAAGGTGACCTCCAAATCCACTTCCTTCCTTTTTTCTGTCGCTCGTTGTCTTGATGAAGAGCTTGGCTGAACACAGAAGCGGTGAAAAACTTTTTTATTTTATTATTATTTTTTTAATGAAAATATTTTTGTCCGTTTTTGTTTCTTGGACTTACATTTTTGTACACGAATAAGTATTTTTACCGCTCTAAGTGTTCATAAACACCTTGATATTGACAATCAGGGTGGCCGTTAAAATGCAAGAAGAAAAATAAAGCAGTCAATGTCGAACTCTTCTGAGTTCGAACCTTGAAAAAAAGTTGAAACCTTTCAGCAATTTAAGGTTATAAGTTTTGATGTTCAATAATGTATCATATGTTAGGTATAAATGGAAGCCTTTTAATTTAAATAGGATTAATTTTTTAAGGCTTCAAAATTAGGCATTATCTCAAGATGAAACATTCCAAATGGCAAGATATCAAATCAGGGGCCTTCAATATTCTTCAATTTGAAATTGCAAACCTGAAATATTGAACAGTTTTAAATTAAATGCCGTCACATCTTAACGAGTCAGGACACTGAATAATTTTTCAGTTGAGGCCATGAAAACAAAACCGTTTTATAATTATGTATTAAAAGTGCCAAATTTTAAACTAAGAAATTTTATAAATTGAAGCTTTTACACACAAAACATCCAAAATTCGAAAATTTTCAGCTGGAATCGTAGAAATTTTAAAGATGAAAAAAATTATAATTTCATGTACCTCTAATATCAAGTGATATTTAAAGTGAATGGACATACCCTCGCTAAATTAGAATGGTGAAATTGAAACGCTTTTCATACTGGAGTCCTTTAAAGTTGAAATATTTATATTTAAATCGTTTATAACGAACCATAATCGTCAAATTAGGACAAAGGAGGAATTTATAAAAGGAGACAATTGAAATTGTAACGTTCAAGATTGAAAATTTATTACTCAACACAATTTATTAAATAAATCATTCAAAGATTGGGGCTTCCAATTTGTGATAACTCAATATTTAAGTTGTTTGATTTTGGATCTATGGATTAAAATTTATTCGAAAAATTTAAATAATTTATAAAGTTTCAATCCGAAATTTTAAGTTGTACAATTTTGAACGATTACAATTTTTAACGTTTCAATTTGAAAATCGTTTAATTTTGAACATACTTAGAATGGTCTATTCTTAAAATTTTCCAAACTGAATGATTTCATACTGGAAAATTTTACAAATTGAACTTGTCATAATTTCATGTGGTATCAAATTAGTGACATTTTAAGTGATTTGAAAAGTGTTTCTACTAAGAATTTGAAAACTTCTCGGTAAAAAAAATGAATTCACTGTCATTTCAAGGTTTTCTCCGGTCTCAAAAAATTCTCGGTTAATTCCTGGTTTCCCGGTACAGAGGCCACGTAGAAAAAATAGAAAGTTCTTAAAAATCAGTAGACCATTGTGCTTGCACCCAGCTGTTCATTCTGGCCAATTTCTTTTTAAAAGTTATGTCAATACTCACGTTGCCCTTATTTTTCGCGTTTACATTCATTAGATGCAAACTGTCGGTGGTTTTAGAATATTTGTCCATAAGTTGTTTATTTTCTTGTTCTCTGTAACAAAAAATATTGAAATTTTCAAAAAAAAGTGATGTCCAGTTTGTTTTTATATATTTCAAGACAAAGATAATTTTTAAATTTAAATTTGATTAAAAACAGAACTTTTTACTCACAAACGACTTCGAGATTCCTTCAGCTGCGAGCACTCTTGACTTATAAAGTTCACCTTGTCCATCAGATTCTGTGCATTTTTATCTGCCTCTTTTTCTTTGGATTTCATTGAATTTGACAAAACTTCTAATTTTTCATCTGTTTCCTTCAGGAGCTTCTCGAGATTGTCTTTCGCCGTTTGCAAGTTCTTATTCTCTTTTTTTACTTCGTCTATCTCACTCTGCTTCGTTTTGATCTCCTTATTTTTTAAATCTTGATCTAATTTTGACTTTTGAGTTTGTGATGCTTCCAACGAAGTAAGTTTCGTTTTCAGATCAGCAACAAGAGTTTCCATTACATTCAAATCATTCTTTTGCTTTTCTACTAGTGCATCGAGAAGCTCCTTACTCTGTTGTAACTCATTGTTCTTTCGAATGCTTGCTTCCATCTCCGAAGATTTGTTTTTCATTTCTGACTCTAAAGCAGCATTCGAAATTTTAGCAGACTCCTCCGATTTTTTCAGCTGACTGATTGTACACTCCAGTTCCTTTACAACATCTTGTTTTGCTTTCAGCTCCACTTGACTACTTGTGAATTTCTCCTCCAACGTTTTCTGAATATCCTTCAGTGCAGAAAATTCCTTTCTCACTTCTTGCTCTTTCGAATCCAAATTTTGTTGCAAACCGGAAAGTTCCTGTTTCGTCAATTCTTTCTCTTCTTTCAAACCTTCGACAGCTTTTTCTAGCTTCAAAATTTTTGCGTTTTTTTCCTCAACTGTAACTTCGGTTTCGCGTAATTTATCCTCTATTATTTTTGCATTTTGTGTGACTGTAGTTAACTGATTTCTTGATTCATTTACTGCAGCGTTCAATTCACTTAGCGAATTTTCCAGTTGATCCTTAACCGATTCAGCATTTACTAATCGTTTCTTTACGTTAGCAAGTTCTAGCGAAGTTTCTGAAGCGGTATTCAAATAGGTCGATTTCAAAAGCGTCAACTCAGTCATAGTCTCATTATATTTCGAGTTAGCTGTAGTGGATGATGCATTTATGCTATCTTTTTCTTTCCGCAATTCTGTAATCTGATTATCCATCTGATCGATTTTAAACTGTTTTGCTTCAATTTCCGCTTCAATACGAGATCGCGAATTTCCTTCCAAATCCAGTTTCTCGTGTAATTCTTTGATAGCTTCTTCCTTTATATTTTGTTCCTCTTCCAGTTGATTTTTCATGGATTCTAAGACCTTTAGTCTTTCTTCAGAGGCCACGAGCCTTGATTGTACCTCATCAGCGGATTTTTTTAGTTGCAGCTTCTCATCTGTGTGTTGATTATCTAAGGTGACAATTTTTTCATTCAGTTGAGCGATTTCTAGCTCAGCTTTCTTTAATGCATCTGCTAATTGATTCAATTCAGTAGCTTTCTGTATTATTGTTTTTTCAACGTTTTCATTTTTCCTAATGACCTCGAGGTGCTCTTCTTCTCTTTTTTTGAACTCAATAAGCTGACCTGATAGAGAATTTAGCTCGTTCTTTTCAACTTCCATTTGGGCTTTTATACTTTCGTTTTCGGCTTTCAGCTGCTCGACCAGTGAATTCGTTTTAACTAGATTTTGATCAAAGGCTTGTAATTTCGCTTCTGTTGTGGATAATGACTTTTCTAAGCTAAATACTTTTTCTCGTGATACGTCCAGTTCTTTTTCTTTGTTGCGGAGATCCTCGTTGTACTTCGCAAGCTGATCAGAAGAGTCTGCCGATGTACTTATTATATTGGATATTTCTTCTTCCTGTTGAGGAATATAGCTGATATTTACCAATGTTATATTCACTTCTGATACTTGAATTTATTTTTCTTTTTTTAACAAAAGCTTAATAATAATGGTTTAAGAAGTCACCTTGAACTCATATGAAATTCCTGGAATTTATATGAATTTAGCCGATATCATGTGAATTCAAATAAAAGCACTTGAACTCACTGGAATTTATATGCCTTCTATTAAAATGCCTTGAATTCAGTTAAATGTAGTAAAGAAACAACATACCAAAAGTTAGAAATAGCGAGTGGAGCCATATTTCATTTTGGGGCACTGTCTTATATTGAATTATACCAAATTTACCCAATGTAGTGGAACTTATACGCACAGTGAGAAAGAAGTGAACCTTTTGTATTCTTAACCGGTTTGAATGTTAAAAAAATCAATTCGACTTTTTAGCTTCATTAAAATAATGCGGAAATATTATAAGTTTCCTGCATATGATAGAGCAATTTGCTAAACAGAACAGAATTATTGCTCATAACTACATAAATATTATAACAACGATGTATTGGGTTCAGAAAAAAAGACATATTTTTAAAAAGCCGTAAAAAATGGTTGATGTTAACATTTTTTTTCCCCGTATTTTGCATTTGTTTACATTAATCACAAAATATATTGGCTAAGTGTGTCTAGTGTTCAAATTATGACGAGCTAGCCAAATAAAAGTACTAACATTGAAAAAACTATTTTTTGTTGTTTTAAAAAGCCCAAATTATGCATTTGTTTATGAAACATGTTTATAATAATCATACACATTAACTCATAATTAACATATAAAAATAAAAAAAAACAACAATTTTTTATATCCTTATATTGATATTTACTCAAAAATACATAGAATTAAAGTCGGGGCCAAAAGTCGAGGCCCCTCACTTCTTTTGATTGCAACTCGCTCAAAAAATCTCTGAATTGTTTAATAAAAAGCACCTGAAAGCTTAAAGTCTTCCGAATTCAACGGTATGATCACTTTTATCCTACAAAATTTTTGTCAATAGCTAGAAGGCGAAAACATCCCAAGAAACAGGGGGTTTCAGCCTCCTTTTTCAACCGTCGACTTTCACCTGTTCCCAGAAAGCAGTCGACGTTAGGAAAAATCTGAAAAAATGCACAGATTTTCTTTCAACATTCTTTAATACAATACATTTCTCGAAATTCTGGAATATTCAATTACTTTTTACGGTTTAATTGCTCGGTTTAATGTCTCAAAATGTGCAGTTTTGTGATGCGAGTGGAGTGCAATAATTAAATTTATGATAAAATCATTGTTGGGCAAAAAAATATAATTTTGAATATTTTTGAATTTAATCAGTGTTGGCACGTGGGCGGCACAGCGGGACAAGTGGTCGAAAAAAAGTACCCTTTCGATGACAACAGTAACTCCAGAAGTAAGCCGACTACCCTGAATAGATGTGACAAAAGAGTTACTATTGTCATCGAAAGGGTACTTTTTTCTACAACTTTTTCCGCTTTGTCGCCCGCGTGCCAACACTGATTAAAGTAAGAAGTATTTAAAATGATATTTCTTGCATAGCAATGATTTTATTATAAATGTAATTTTTGCACTCCACTCACATCACAAAAATGTACAATTAGAGCCATTAAACGGCTTTCTACCTTCATTCGTTTTTAAAATCAAGTGTTACATTCTCATCATAATGAGAAAGTATTGGTTTTATGTGAAAAATGACTTTCGCGGATTCCATCAAATGTCGACGTTTCGAGGCCCCTTGAGTCAGAAAAAATAGTTTTTACGTCGGTGTCTGTCTGTCTGTCGTTGTCGTTGTCGTCGTCGTCGTCTGTATATCGGATAACTTTTGAAAGACTAATCGGATTGGATTGTGCTTTGGCACACAGTTTCAGGGGGCAAAAGAAAAGATCGAGTTCGTTAACCAGCCATTTTGGATGAAAATTCAAAAAGTTAGAGCATTTTCAAAATTTTTTAGACCATTTTTTTCTAAATTTTAAAATTATATGTGAGGCCGCTTATAGTACTTTGAAAATTCAAACAATTTATCCTTACGACTTTTTTTGCTAGAAAGAAAATTGTCCGAGTTACAGCATTTTCAAAATCCCCCCCAAAAAAAGAAAAGTAACATTTTCGGCCAAACAACGCACGATACGAAAAAAAGTCAAGATAGGAAAAGTGTTTCTTTTCGCACGTCCTACAAGATTATCATAACGACTTTTTGAATTTTCTTGAAAAATCGAAATATCATATTTTTATTGCACAAGAAATAATGAAAAATCAAAAAAATCAATTTCACGGTCAAACTATGCAAGATACGACAAATCATGACTGGACTAAAATTGTGTATTCAAAAAAGATCTACACATTTCTCATGGGTCACTTTTTGATAGGATGTGTAGTTTTTGTTTTATTCGTAAAAAATAACATTAACAGTGAAAAATCGGCCCGATAAGCGGGCACATTCTCATCAAAACTTTGCTTATTTACTTTATTTTTCATCTCGGGTGTGTTTTTTCACAATATTTCATTGTTTTTATGTTCTCAATACTATTTCTAACGATTGAAACAATAAAATATAATAATAATTCAAACAATTTATTCTGACTGAAAATCTGACTTTTATTTCAGAATGCGTTTTGATCTTTGTTTACTAAAATAATTTCTGTGAAAAAATTCGACTATTACATTTATATTTCAAGAACTATGTTCCAAATAGACGAAATGAATATATATATATATATTAAAAAAAAAAAAAAAAAAGAGTTATTGGTTCCTCGTTTAGAGGTGGGCCGGGAATGCGCAGATGGAAACATATGAACTCCTATCTAATACAACGCTGCTGAAGGCTGGTGACCCTCTCAGTATAAAACATCAACCAATTGCGACTCTCTCGGTTTGCATTCCTTGTCCTCACCCCCCCCCCCGCCCCCCGTAACAGAAGTTTTGGTGGGACTGACGTAAGAACTGGACTCTCCACTATACAACGAATCACTACTTAACTTGGGCATGATTTCGACTCGCAAAACAAATGTCGCGCATAAAGGTGGTAGTTGGGTGTACAATCTAAACATGAATAATACAAACAATAAAGTAGCCTCGGAATGGACTGCAACTTTGATTGAGTTTCTGAAATATGGTCAGGAGTAGATAGGGAATCACATGGTAGTCAAGGGGTCGGTTTGATTATGAATGAAAAAGCAAGATATATGTTCCAAAAACGACTTAAATACTTTTTTTCTCCCCTTTTCAGATAGTTGGAAAAAAATCTTTCTGATTTTAGGATTTATTATAAAGATACGGAAATATACGCTGAAGTAAAGGAATTACCTTCTTCATTTTAAATCAAATACAACTTTAGTCATTTTTATCTGAAGAACATTGAACATAACATATGGTCGTTGCGAAGCGCGACGACCAAATTGCGCGCAGCAAGCGCGCTCAAACTTTTGGGTTTCTATTATACGATGAACAGAAACGAGCGTGAAGCGCGAGGTTCACATGATGATCATACCAAATATCGAGCGCGAAGCGCCAGTGTCGTGATGAGAATGTGTTCCTTAAGGTCGATAGAACCTTAAGTAAATTAGTTCTTATTTTTATGTAAAACTGACATAATTAAACCAAAAGCAGGTCATAACGATGAAGCTTACTAAGAGAGTATTAGCCTGCGAAGCGCGCAATAGCGAGCACACGAAGTGTGAAAACCTAGACGACAAATGTGTCCGAGCGCGCAGCGCGAGATAAATACCTAATCGAGCGCGAAGCGCGAGATCCAACAGGTGCGCGCCCTAGGCGCGCTGAAACTTGCGAGCCGCGCGCGAAGCGCGCGATGAGAATGTGCCCGCGAGGCGGGAAGATTTTTTGTAAATGTAACCACGTAAAAAGTAAATTATAGAATATTTCAGAATTTTGAAAAATGTATTGCATTAAAGAATGTTGAAAGAATATCTGTGAATTTTTTAAGATTTTTCCAACGTCGACTGCTTTCTGGGAACAGGTGAAAGTCGACGATTGAAAAAGGAGGCAGAAAAATTCGGTTTTTGGCATGTTTTGCCTTCCAACTACTGACCAAAATTTTTTAGGATAAAAGTGATCATATCGTTGAATTCGGATACTTTAAGCTTTCAGATGTTTGTTATTAAACAATTCAGAGAATTTTTTGTGCGACTTGCAATCAAAAGAAGTGAGGAGCATTGACTCTTGACCCCGACTTCAGTAGATTTTACTCTCGATGAATGGAAAGTTTCATTATGGATTAAATTCTTTTATTTCTTTAATAGCTGTAAAAAATTAAGGTATAAAACTTGTATCCTCTACATATGCAGTTATTTAATGCATTATTTATACTGATTGCGTTGTTAAATATGTTAAATTAATAACTAATCATAGCTGAAAACTAAACCATAACAATTGTCTATTACAAACAAATTAACTTCGCATTTTTTAACATAAGAAATTTTTTTTTCTGCGGAATGATTTCTTTTTAAGGAAGATACTTTTTATAAAAATGAATTAACATAATAGATTGCCATTCAACAATAATTTGCATTGTTATTAAGAACTGTTATAAACAAATTCACTTCGAATTTTTGAACTGCACAATATTTTTCTACGGAATAATTTATTTTCATTTGAAGAAAAATATTTTTACACAATAGATTGCCATTCAATAACAATGGTCATAGTTATAAATAATTCTTATAAACAAAGAGTTACTTCGCATTATTGAAGGAAGAAAATTGATCTTTTCTGCAAGATCATTTCTTTTCATGACAAGAATAATATCCTGACACAGAAAATTACCATTCAACAACAAATATATTAATTCAATTAATTGTTTTTAAGAATTATTGACATAGCAGGAAATGATCTGACCAAAAAGAAACGATTTCTATGTTCAAAAGCGCGATACAAGTAAATTTTTTTATAACAATTTTTTAAACAATGAAAATTTTTATCTAATGGCAACTTATTGTGTCAAAATATTATTCTTGAGATGAAAAGAAATATGTTTATAACACTGACAATGGTAGTTGTTTAGTTTTGGGTCGTGATTAATTGTTAATTTCAAAGAGTTTAACGACGGAATCAACATACATAATGCATTTAGACACTGAAAATTAAGCATATGCGAATTTTATTAGTAATTAGTTTATAAAAATTAATAAAATGAAGGAACTTTATAACGAAAATCTTCATTCATCAAAAGTCAATTTGCCAAATAACTTTAAACCGGTTGATAAATACGACCTCTGAAACTTTTTGAACCAAAAAGTCCACTTTTTCCTCACCTTGACGTGGGCCTGGAATTCAAAGGAAATTTTGAGATGAAACCAATATCTCGACAGAAAAAGGTACTTGGCGTCTTTTACTGAGGTGCTAATTTCTGTCAAAATATTAATTTGAGCAAGAAAAGTGTTGGTCTCAACCTTTTCTTGGGACCCCAGAACAATTTCAAATGTTTTCAGAAAACTTTCTGAGTAAAAAATCCATTACGACTAACCAATTTTTTCTTTTGAGCCATAAGTTGACAGATTTTTTCTTCATCTCGTGCTAGCTTATGGTTCAGATCTTGCACATTAGTTTCATACATTCCGAGCTCACTTTCGAGATTAGTTTTAGTTTGTTCGGACAATGTGAGTGAATCCTGTAGTTCTACAAAAATAAAAAAATAATAATTACGTCAGATCTTTAGATAGCTAAATTAGATAGGTAAGGAAAATACCTGAAATTTTTTCTAAAAGATTTTTTATTTCTTCGTCCTTATTCACTATTATACTCTTGAGATCGGCAACTTCCTTCTCAAGATTTGTAAGTCTTAAGCTGTTTTGAGTAGCATCAGCACTCATATCTTGTATATATTTACACTTATCATCAATTTGACCCTGGAGATTACTTGTTACTTCTTCTATTTCTGCATTTTTGGCACATCGAAGTTCCGCTAATTCAGTCTCCTTTGCTTTCAAGTCTTCGTCTAATTTGTTTAATTGTAATGTGCTGTTTTCTAATTGAGCAGATAATGTGACCACTTTTTGTTCCTATAGCGAAAGAATATTATTGAATTAATTTCAGAAAAATTAAAAGGCGAAGTTTAAAAAAAAAATTTGAAAAAGGATGATAAAATATATGTGTCTTAAGATCCACTAAAAATGGGAGTGATAGCAATTACCAATTCAAACTTCTCTTGAAGAATTCTGGCGTTACTCTCTTCCGATTTCACATGTAGCTCTTGTATTTTAATATTAAGAATACTATTATTTTCCTCGGTTACTTTCAATTTGGTGTTAAGTTCTGGAAAATTAAAGATATTTCAATACATTTCATGCACACGTTAATATTAAGCAGGAAAAAAATGACCAAAGGTTTATTCTAAACTGACCATCAATATGGGTAGAGAGCTTCTTAATTTCTTCATCAGCACCCTTATGTGCATTTTGTAAAGCATTCAGATCAATAATCAATTTATCCGTCTCAGCGATTTTCTGTTCCAGCTGAGAGGAGATTCTTTGGACTTGGTTTTCCTTCTCAGTTAACTGCTCCTTAAACGAAGCTGATAACTGATTGATATGTTTAACATTCTCATCTTTAAGCTGTTCCAAAGCTACTCTCTGAGAACCCAATTGCTTTTCTAATTCGGAAGTTAATTCACCAGTTTTTGAAGATATTACATTCTCTTTCTCCTCGAGTGCTTTCTGATATTTTGTGATTAAATCTTCTTTTTCTTTGGCATTCTGGTTAGTGATAGATTCGATTACTTTTTTCAGTCGTTGAATTTCTTTATTTAAAGCTTCTGCATTAAGAGAAAATTCTTTTTCCATTTTGTCAATTATGTCACACTTCTCTTGCAGTATACGTTTTGCTTCCTCTGCAACTCTTTGCCACGATGTTTCCGATTCCTTTCGAGAAGCGCTTTCTTGTTCTTTCTGATTTAACTGTTCTTTGAGATTGTTCATCTCTTCAACAAAACGTTGCACTGCAACGTCCTTTTCTTCCACTTGCTTTTCAAGTTTAGTTTTTTCCACTTCTAAGTTTTTAGTGCGTTCTAGTAAGTCTGCGATAACAAATATTCACATATTACTATCTTATATTATAGTCTAATACAATCAATTTTACTTTTACTTTATAGATTGCGGTTACTAAAAAATAAGTTAGTTGTTAGTTTATACTTCAAATTATGTCAGGTATCCCACAATAGACTACTTTTTGAACATGGCAATATGAAAAGAAAATGACTTCCTAGTTGAGAAACGCAAAGAAAAAATATTACAGGATGGCCACTAAAATAAGAACAAAACGTCTAGGTAATTTTCCGGTTTGCAACATTATATTATAATTTAGTTGAACTATTATTACTTTCGATTTGGAGCAGTTATATTTTTAAAGTCTTCAATTTAAAAAATTGTTCAAGTTTGAAGATTTTATATGAACATTTCATAAATCATAAATTGTTCAATTTTAAACATTCTCAAAAAGTGTCCCAGCATTAAAAAATGTAAAGTTAGAAAAATTCTCGGCCAAAAAATAAATTCACTGCCATTTCCAGGTTTCCTGGTTTTTGAACACAATAATACTAATTAGGTACTTCTGTGGCATTAAAAAGTATGTTTGCTCGGATAGGTTGACACTCGACTTTTGAACGTACACCAGATTTGAAGAGATTTCAGGGTATTTTAAGAAATTCCAAGGAATTTTAAGATATTCAAAAGTATTTCAAGGGATTTCTAAGGACTTTAACAAATTTCAAAATCTCTCAAACATTTCATGGGATTTTTAACGATAGTAAATGATTTCAAGAAATTCCAAGAGTTTTTAAAAGACTTTTTAAAGGAGTTCGTGTTTTTTTCTTAAGGTCAGTGATTTTCCTCGCCACGATAAAAAAATTTCACAAAAGTACTTTAATCGATTTCGAAGGGTTTCAATGAGTTCGAAAAAATTTAAAGGGATTTCAAAATTTCTCAAAACATCTCAAGGCATTTCAAACGATTTTCAAAATTTGCAAGGAGCTGGAATGGATTTCAAGTGATTTTGAGGAATTTTAGTTGCTGTAAAGGAGTTTTAAAGGACTTAAATGGAAGTTTTACGGCATATAAGTGTATCTCAACCAAATTCAGAAGAACTATTTTATAAGATTTCAAAGAACTTTAAAGGATTTTAACGACAGATACATAGTTTCACGAAATTTCAAAGGTTTCAAAAGAAGTCATTGAATTTAAAGATTACTTAGGATTTCGAAAATTTTCAGGGAATTTCAAAGAATTTTTTGTGATTACAAGGAGGTTAAAAGGGTTTCTAAAGATTTCATTTGGTTTTAAGGAATTTCAAGGAATTTAGAAACCATTGGATAGTATTTTAAAGATTTCACGGGCTTCAAAGAATATTATGAGATTCGAAAGGATTTAAAGTAATTTGAAAAATCACAAAGGATCTGAAGAGATTTCAGTGGATTACAAGGAAGTTCAAAGAATTTCATAAGATTTCAAAAGTTTTCAAGTGCTTTCAAAATTGACGACTCTAACTGAAAATTTCACTATTTTATTTTTAGTTGAAAGTTTATCTTTTTCAGTTGAAAACTAGTATATTTTGTTGTAAATTTATCTTTTTTGGTAGAAAATTTATCTTTTTGGTTGAAAATGTAACTATTTTGTTGAAAAGTTGTTTGCCTTTTTGTTGTTGAAATTTTATCTTTTCTAGTTAAAAATTCAACTATTTGGTTTAATATTAATTTTGTTGTTGAAGTTTATCATTTTATTTAAAAACTCATTTCTTTAATTGAAAAATTGACTATTTTATTTCATTTATTTTCCTTTAGTAACAGTCAAAGTTTCAGGTCAAGCTTACATTCGAGCAATTTCCTGAAATTGTACGACTTCTTGGGTTTTATTAATTTTCAAAAGGGGTCAAAAAGTACTTTTTTAATATTTTAACCCCGTGCAACAGCTATCGGAAAATTAGGATGAACTTGGATTCGGAATTAAAAAACACATGGAAATCATTCGCCACTTTTAAAAAAGAAAGTAATCTACATTGTTATGCATTAAGATTGAAAAATGTATAGAACAAAATCAAGTTTCAAATATCTCTGAAATAAGAATTAATGGAAACAAATGGAAGACACATTCAAATTCAGCATAAAAAAATATGCCGGAAATGATGTGTCCCACTCCGCGCATACATAGGTCACATATTGCCGACCATTATTATTTTCCATTACACACCTTTTGCTTCGTTTTTTTCTTGAATCGTTTGCAGTTCCACGCGAAGTCGTGCCAACTCTTCTTCTGCTTCAAACAATTTTGTACTTTCTTTCTCAAGTAGAACAACTCGCTCCCTTTCTTCTGAAAGTTGCTTCTCAATTTCCTTGATTTTGTTTTCATTCAATGTATTTATCACCTATCAGAAAATTTGTTCCTTTATTTTATACAAATTAACACATGATTATTGACAAATTTCAGTAAATCATTCTAGTTTAGTTTAAGATGTCTTTGAACAAAAAAGAGAAATCATAATTTCAAAGGAAAATAAATAAGTCTAGCCTAGTATAGAATCGCATATATTTCAACGTCGATAAACAATCATTCGACAACTCAAACATTTTAAATAAATTATTTGCAAAGAAACATAAAAATAAACATAAACGAATTTATCATATACGAAATAACAGTATTTACCAATGGTACTTTTTCCATAAAAAAATACCTTATCTTCAAAAAATAATCACAGTTTTGTTAGTAATGCATTCTTTACCTTACTACTTTTGTTAGTCTATCAACTACTATAACATTTTGTGCAACAATTTTTAATTATAGGAAGCAAGTAATCCATTACCAATTATGTTAAACGCAAATTATTTATAACATCCTTAATGACAAGTATGTTACTAATTTGAATTATGTACAAATTCTTGCGAACGTATGGTATATTTTGAATATCTTCTAATGTATTCGATATTGAAGTATATTAGTAACGAAAGCAGTCGAATGAAGCGATGCTAGGTAGTTTTTGATAGTAGTGAGAAGGCAAGCTAAGAGAAAAGACTAGCATGATGATAAGACAAGTAGAGCAGAAATACAGCATCAACACTTCGTCGGAACCAAAAGACTTCCTTCGGATACTCACACTTTGATCACTTTTCTGTTTCTGAAAATAACATTAAGTTTACTTCGTTAGTTATGCGTACTTTCGAAATATTTGTTTTTTTACATGTTAGTAAAATTTCAGGGCGTCGATTAAGAGTTATTTATAATTAATTGAAGACGCAGAAGTTTAAAAAATAATTTCTAACATCCGCACTCAAAAAATTGAAGAAAAATTATAAATGTATGCACTTATCCTTTTAGTTGAGATTTTGATCAGAGAACAACATTTTGGTTTCGCAGAAAGTTTTGAAAAATGTATTAGAAATTACGTAATCTGGCATACAACTTTCATATTTATTGAAAAAATAGCATTCTTTGTGAAGAAAACGAAAAACTGCATAGTACTTGGTAGTATATGTGTTCTTTATGACATAAAAAAACTTTGGGATGGGGTGCCCACATTTTATTTTCATTTTTTTTAAATGGGCACCTTTTTAAATCTGGTATATTATTTAATTGTTTATTATATTTTAAATAATAAAGATAATTAACTTTTTCTTTTTGGTCCTAGTAGCGGATTTCTCATATTGTTTCGAAATCCAAAAGACAGTAGAATATGTATTATAACGATTCAAAATATCTTTTAATCCAAAAAATGTGCAAGATAAGGAAATAAGCCGAAGAAGAAACATTGTTCCTTTCGATGAATTCTAGAAAAAATTCGTTTTCTATTTTTCGATATTTTTCACTGGCTTTTGAATACTTCCAAAAAGTACATTATTTTCAAAAAAATGATGGTGCAAAATATCGAAAAATCGAAGAGGAATTATTTGTAGAGCTCTTCAAAATGACTAATTGTTCTTTTCAAAATATAAATTCAGTAAGGTTTGAATTATTTCGCCCTGAATTTGCCAACTTGAAGAATTCTTTTGATGCAAGAATCATTCAACTTGATTTTTCAAGAAAACAAAAACTGAAAACTGCAAAAAAGGGTTCTCAATTTTCGTCCCTTCGACAAATTATTTAATTTAAATGGTTCATCACAAAATTTATTTTTAGATGTCAAATTGCGGAGAAACTGGTTCAAACCTATTTTAGTTTTTATTTCTACAAAAGAAGTGATTTTCTTATTCTGGGCCTAAAAAGAGCCTTTATTAACTCTATCTGGAATAGTTTAAAGTTAATTTCAAAATTCAAAATAACGGTATCAAAGTTAAAAAAATTATTGAGAATTGATTCAAAGAGAATTCACACACGAGGAAAAAAAGTGGTTTATGTACATTTTTTCAAACGAGTTTTTTCCTCAGAAACCGTTATTTACGTTTTGCTGAAAGCAAGGAAAAATTTAGAATTAAAAAAATTATAATTTAAAAAAAAATTAGTAGAAAAGGGTAAACGTAATAATGAACTGTTATGGAATCTCATTTCAAAAAAGTTAAGTTATTTCGTATTTTATTTTTTTTTTATAATTAAAAATTTACAAATAATAATATCCTTCTCAGACGAATCGACACCCTGCATTTCTTTCTTTTGATAAAATTGTACATTCATTTTTTTTAAATTTTAGTTTTTAATTTCATTTTTAGTATAGGTTTTTTAATTTTAGTTTACTACTTTATTCAATTAAAACCTTCAGTCTTAGGTTTTTGAATATTTTACATTGTTTCTTGAAATTGCAATTCTTAGATTATTATCTAATATTTTTAAAACAGTGGATGCTGAATAAATTTAATGTACTATTTTGTAAGACATGCACAAAACTTCCCTTTTTTCTACCTTATACTAGTTAATTTTGCGCATTCTTCTGTTCTGTCAGTTGGTCTAGACATCCTCAAGGGAGAGTTGAGACACGGAGCGTAACTTCCGTTAAGATCCCGCCAATCACAAGAGAAAACTGTGTAAACGCGCGTAATGCTGGCTTCGTGCTTTGTGCAATTCGGAGTTATGGTTAGCCCCGCGTGCTTACTGACTCAAATCTCTCTTCAGGATGTTGGTAGATGACCGGTCAACATATAAAAAATTCCAGTAATTTTCCGGCCATATAAATATATATAATTTAAGAAAAAGGGTGAAACAACCACTGCAGGGTCCCACTGATAGCAACTGCCATCTAAAAAATGACAGCGACTCCCAGTAAAACCGCGGTAAATCACACTTATGGCCACGTCTCACAACCGTGAGATGGGTGGTCACAGGGCACGATGAAAGCACAACGACAGGCCGGCGAAACTCGCGTGTGTCTTGAGGACACGAAACGACCCAAGGATGACAGCTTTCTGCATCCATCTCGCAAGTGCCCTGGCATATTTTTGGCACGCGGGTATGGTTTTAAAGTTACGAATCAGTGATAGTTTCGCACCTCCGAGAGCACCTATCACAAGGACAATTACTTTTACCGAATATTTTGGGTACAGTCGTTGCAGCTCTCTTTTAAGCTCTTGATACCTCTCCTCCTTTTCTTTCTCCTTGGCAGTGATGTTGTATTCGGACGGAGCTGAGAATTCGATCACGAATATAGTTCGTTTCTCGAAGTCTTGGAGAACGATGTCAGGCCTCGAGTGTGCAACGGAGACTGCTGTCCGAAAATCGTAGTTCCAGAAAATTTGGCACTTCTCGTTTTGGACAATTGACTCTATCTCCTTGGAGCGTTCGGCAGCGCAGGGTCGCGACCAACACCGTAAGAGCGACAAAGATGGCAATAAAGCACTCTTAGGGCCGCATTATGTCTATAGATATACGTCGTTCCTGCGTGGGTCGGACACCCCGATAGTATGTGTTCTAGGTATTCAGCGTCTGCATGACATACTCTGCACCTATCACTGGGAACTTCTTGACATAAAAGGCGGTCACGGTATGCTAAGGTGGAAATGACACCGTCCTGGCATGCGAAAATAAAACCCCCTGTACCTGAATTAAGCCCTGATGATCTGAGGAAAGCAAAAGTTTGCTCCTTCGACAAGGACTGTTTTTCTACATTACTGTGAAAGTTTCCGTGCATTTTCCGTGCGATAATTAGTGTCGCCGCAGAAGTACCACGATTGTAGAAGTAAACTTCTTCCACAAGAAGTTCTTGATACCATCTGGTCCTGCAGCGGAAAAGTTCTTCGTGCCCTAAGTGAATTGTTCATCTACTCGGCAGTGATTGATGGACATTCCTCCTCAGATATTATGAGGTTGTCGCAAAATTCCTTGAAGCGGATGATATCAGTATTTTCTTTCAACTCCAGTGTTTTCGGGATCTTGTACACCTCTCTCCAAAAAGCCTCTTCCTCGGTGGGCTTGGGTGGATTTTTTACAGAAATAGGGTGATCGCTGAAGAGGCGCGATAAGTCCCCATATCTTCCTCTTCTATACTCTCCTTCTTGTGTCACATAACACCCGTATTTTATCAACAATATGCTGCTTGATTGTCATTCTCAGTTCTTAGGCGAACTTTCGAACCCTTTCCGTGAACGGGTTTCCAGATGTTATCTAGTAAATCACACACTTAACACGGGACGCATTCTGTCTTGCCTATCCAATCTTCTTCTTCAGTTGATGCAAGCGTCTTTTGATCTGATACATTGTCGGGTTTACCCTTCAATTTGAATCAGCCAAAGCTCTCGCAGCACCATAAACTGAGCAATTGATGGTCCAGAGGTCGGACTCCTGCGAGATATCTTCACGAAGGGAGGGTATCCATTTCAGCCAGATCTTGGGGCTTAGGAGGAACCTTCTTGTTAATGTTCCTCCTTGTCCCGAAATCGCGATCATCTCTTATAAGGTGCCTGCTTTCCGCGGTTGGTCTTAATGTTGCTCTCTCATCTTCGTCTGCAGTTTGTTCAAGCAGCGATTGGAGAAGAGCTTCGCTTACATATCCATTTTTCCAGACGTAGGCACGTGGATTTCGCAATGATTGCATCGAAACATGCTGAAGCACTGGGTGTTTCTGGCGCCACAGAGTGTGCATAAGCGCCATAAAGCCTCCGTGAACAGGGATAATGCTGGCATCGTAGCAGTCCAGCAAGTCATCCTTGAGTTCACTCGTCCTCTCAATATAGGCGTTTCGCCGGTTCGTCGGCGTGTTTCCATCTAAATTATTTTCAGCACCCCGAACTCTAGGGTGATCAGCACTGCTTGCCGACCCTTTGTCGGGTGCTCTGCGCGTTCGATCGTTTTGAACCGCATCTACAACTTTTTGGTGTTTTGGTGTTGTCATTGTTGTTCCCACGAGCAGCTAGGGAAAGGGTTCGTCCATCCTTGTAGAGTCCCGCGTGCAAGGATAAGGCTGCATACTCTGAGAGGTCGCCCGCTATCCCAGAATCACCGTTCGAGACACCTCATCCAGGTGCCATTCAGCTTTCGGCCCTGATGTTACGCCTCCGCTTGGGGGTTAATTGCTTCGGGACCACCCCTGGACAATTATTCGCGACTGCTTATTAATTATTGTAACAATATTCAGCAGAAACCCTTGGTATAGGGACCCTCTATCCGCAACCCGAGGACGCGTTCGGTGGCTTTGTCATAGGCCCTTCGGTTTGATTCTTACAAATATCTACATAATGACCTTTCGTACATTAAGATTTGTTGATTTGTTTACTTGGAAAAAAATAAAAACCGTCCGAAAGGGCCTTTTTTTAATATGCCGCTTAGTGTCCTTTATAGCACAACTCCTGTAGAGGACAATAACTCACTTCTTGTTGAGATCCTATCAGCCACATTTGTAGAAATTCCGTTGAAAAATAGTATATTTTTTAATAAGAAATGAATTTTTATGAAAACTAATTATTATTTCGGGCTGAAGTTTTGCACACTTTTTAAGGGTGGTAAGGGACATATTTTCTGAAAATTTGAAACTCGTTAGTTAATTGTGGCAATAATAATTGCATATTTAAAAAAGGCACTTTCGGAAGATTTTTATTTTTTTCCAAGTAAACAAATGTACGACACGTCATTTTGTAGACATTTGTAAGACCTACATTGGTTAACAAAACTTTTTTTCTGACACATATAGGTTAGTTGCAATAAACAAAAAACCTGTTTTTGCTATCTTTGACGATTATTTACACACACAGTGCTTCCAAAACCTTGGTCGCAAACATATAGGCTTTTGTTCTACATGCTAGCACTACAAGAATCTGAAGTCAGGTAGCATTTTTTCCCTAAATTGCATAGGGTGCCTGGACTAACTGAACCCCACTTCAATAATTTCAGGACTTGTAGATCACACTTATACCTTCCTCTGACGAACAAATTAAAAATAAATAAAAAATGGCATTTTTTGGGAAACGCGAGTTTCATTTTCATTTTTTTTCACAAAATTTTCGAAAAAAATTAAAATTTTTTTATTTTTTTATTTTGAAATGTATCTTAAAAAAAGTCAATTCAGACGTCGGAAAGTTAAATCGGTCAATTAGAACCCAAGCAATCATATATTCTGAATTATAGCCAAATCCCATTCCGACACGAAAATTTCAGTGATCAGTTGACGTGGACTCCACCATCTGAAATTTTACCGCGAATTCACCGGGAGCGGGTGCAATTTTGTAGAATGGCACTCGCTCCCGGTGAAATCCCGTGTATAGAGGGTCACTGTACCAAGGGTTTCTGCTGAATATGGTTACAATAATTAATAAGCAGTCGCGGACAATTGTCCAGGGATGGTCCCGAAAGAATAACCCCTAAGCGGAGGCGTAACATCTGTGCCGCAAGCTGAATGGCACCTGGGTGAGCTGTCTTTAACCGTGACTCCGGGATACCGGGCGACCTCTAAGAGTACGCAGCCTTATCCTTGCACGCGGGGCTCTACAAGGACGGGCGAACCCTTTCCCTAGCTACTCGCGGGAACAACAATGACACCACCAAACACCCAAAAAGTTGTAGATGCGGTTCAAAACGATCAAACGCGCAGAGCAACCGACAATTGGTCGGCAAACAGTGCCGATCACCCAAGAGTTCGAGGTGCTGAAAATAATTTAGATGGAACCATGACGACAAACCGGCGAAACGCCCACATTGAGTGGACGAATCCACTCAAGGATGACTTGCTAGACTGCTACGATGCCTGAAATATCCCTGCTCACGGAGGCTTTATGGCGCGTATGCACACTCTATGGTGCCAGAAACACCCAGAGCTTCAGCACATTTCGCATCATTCATTGCGAAATCAACGTGCCTACCTCTTGAAAAATGAATAGGTACGCGGAGCGCTTCCCCAACCGCTGCTTAAACAAGATGCAGAAGAAGATGAGGAAGCGACATTAAGACCAACTCCGGAAAGCAGGCACCTTCCCAGAGATGATAGCGATTTCAGGACAAGGAGGAACATTGACATGCAGGTTCCTCCTAAGCCCCAAGATCTGGCTGAAGTAGATGCCTCCCTTCATGAGGATATCTCGGAAGAGTCCGACCTCTGGACCATCAATTGTTCAGTCTATGGTGCTGCGAGAGCTTTGGCTGATTCAAATTGAAGGGTAAAACCGACAATGTATCAGATCAAAAGACGCTTTCATCAACTGAACAAGAAGATTGGATGGGCAAGACAGAATGCGTCCCGTGTTCAGTGAGAGAGAGAGAGAGAGATAAACGTTTATTTTTTAGCCTGCTGGCCT
>CAKNYM010047477.1:35082-52913 GCA_932195095.1 Andricus curvator | reverse complement strand
TTTATTTTTAATGAAAACTTATTTAACAAAAATTTCTTTACGATATATTGTATCCTCTACAGGACTACGCCTCGAAAAGGACTCGGATCCGAGTCGAAACATGTCGGCAATATTTTAATAAAAACATCAAAAACCCGGAAAAGGCCTTCACTACATTAATATCATAATGATTAATTTTCTACAAAAAAAAAAGATGAATTATTGGAATAGGGATTTTTTTAAAAATTTCTTTCTTCTAAATCCGAATAATTCTTTTAAAAAATTCCCGTTCCATGTAAAAAATCCCCTATTCCAAGTGAAATTATATCTCTTTATGGAAAGTCCCTGTCCTAAAATAAAAAAGATAATTATTTTCTAAAATTCCCTGTTCCAAGTCAGGTAAAGGAGTATGCGAATAAAACGTGATAATATCAATTCGATTATCACACTCAAGTCAACGAAAAAAAATCTCACAGAGCAACAAATTTGCAGAAGAATTGTTACATTCTTTAAATCGTACGATAAGCTCTCTTTTTAATTAATAAAAAGCAAGCGGTCATTTCTCGGGTTTTCACGATAAAATTGTTTAATTTTCTATGTTAAGGCAAGTGCATTAAATAATAAATAATAAGTTCTCTTGAACAATAATAAATTATAATTCAATTAGAGTAAACTGACATAATCTGAAAATCTAAGATCAATGAACTGTGAAATAGTAAATAAATCAGTAACCTAACAAACACACTTATATGTCCTGGAACTGTAGATAAATTAGAAATCACTTTTAATTGATCAAAATTATTAAAATTATGAAAACTTGAATTTTGCTATGATCAGAAGTAAATTCCCGGTCATTTCCCGGTTTTTTCCCGGTCAGTAAAATTCCTGGTAATTTCCCGGTCAAGTCGCCACCCTGGTATCATGTAATTTAGTGTTTTTCCAGTATTTTTTTTTAAGTACGACAATTTGCCAGCTAAAAATTAATATAATAGAATCAAAAAGCGACTCAAATATTTCGCGGCAATGCTAGGCTAGGTGGAAATCTCAGCCGTCAGGAAGGTTAGCATATATGAGACTGCAACTGCACACGCGTTTTTGGAGAAATTATTCTAAACGTGAAAGTAAGTTACAAAGGTCTGAATATTAATAGTTTTCAATTGTAAAAACTACTTTCTCAGTCATTTCCCATTATTTTGTCGATTGACGACCTTTCAGTGTCACGAAATAAAATAAAATATCCAAAATTTCAGGTCAGTGTATCAGATCGGGTACTCGCTAACCTCAAATTTCGGACAGTTGCTTGTATTTCGTGAAACTGAAAGGTCGTCAAACGACAAAAGAATGGAACATGAGTGAGAAAATAGATTTTACACTTGAGAAATATTACTATTCGTACATTTATGTACTCAATTCAAACCTTCCCGCTCTTCGGGCCTTTTTTTCAATTGGTCAGGCACTGACGCGGGTGTGGCCGTACAGCCCGTACAGGGACCGTGGTGGAAGGTGACGAAACTGCGCAAATTAGAATAAGCGTATATAGGAGATGTAGAATAGATAAACTGTAGAATAGGCGATCTGTAGAATAAAAGGAAGTTGACTGTATAACTAATTGCGAGAAATATTTATGCCTGGCAAGATATTCTAATATTTTTGTACAAACACGTCACAAATGTCAACTCTAATACTGAAACTGTGTATCAGATTTAACATTCAGCACAACACGAAGGAATAGTAAGGAGTGGTATCACCCTATGTGTTTCGTGAGCAGAGGTGGGACGAGCGACGTTTAAGAATTCGGTAATGTTTGCCAGGAATGGAAACTTGGGAGTAAGATCGTGCACATGCGCAGAGCTGTTTTCGCAGTCACGTGTTATACCCACTCCCCTATGTTATATTTTGACATCTCGATGCATATGTAGGTTATGTTCGTTTGTGTTTTTATTTTATTGGGTGTATATCACGTTCCTGAATTAAAAACGAGAAGGAAAATTGTATCAAAAATACGAAAAGGATCTAGAAAGTGCAAGTACTACAATAACATTATTATAATCATTTATGGATTACGTAAGTAAGGGATAAAGTTAATTTCAGTGAACAAAATATTGTAGGTTATCTAGGGCAAACACATACTTACTCTGCTAGCTTCATGCACTCCTTAAACTTCAAATATGTACTCTTCAAATTTTATTGAAAAACTAACATTAAAATTTTACTTTTCTAAACCGGCAGCACAGAAATGTTCAAAACACAAGTTCGAAACTTCCAACGCTTGTTGACATCGTTGACATGGCAACCGCCAGTGCGTATGTGCACGATCTTGCTCCCAAGTTTCCATTCGTGGCAAGCATTTACGAATTCTTGGACGTTGCTCGTCCCACTCCCCACTTACAGGGATACTACTCCTTACTATTCCTTCGTGCAGCACTATAAAGAACTACTAACAAAATTTTAGAACTATGAGAAGAGTAAAAAAACACAAGGATAATTTTCTATCCCACGAGAATTATACATTTGTACCATCACCAATGAAATTAATTCCATTTGGAGAAACAACAGGAAAGTGCAGTAAAAAGAACCTGCTTTATATGTATGACGCTATTAACAAAATACATCTACACTAAAGCGGATTTGCGAAAATTAAATTTGTGGCCTTCCTGAAGTGGAAAATGAATGTATAAATTTAATCGAGATTACTCAACATGGATCTTACGGTTCAATTTAGATTTCGATCTAAGCCTTTGCTTCCTAGTATTTAAAAAATATACGTGAGGAGAAAATAGTATTTATATTCAGAAACAAGTTAAACTACGAATGTTTTACCTGAATGTCATCTTTGTAAATAGACTCTTCCTCGAAACGAAAAAGAAGATCTTCGCACTTTCTTCTCTCCTCTTCCAATTGCATTCCAAGTGTTTTTTTCTCATCAAGCAACGTGGCAAGTGCACTTTCCGAATCTTGCACTGTTTTTTCCATATCTTGACGGAACTATTGTTGAAAGAGTTAACCATACTTTTAATATAGTGAACTATGATTTGGATATATATATATATATATATATATATTGTATATCATAACAAGTATGAGTTATTGACAAAAAGTTAAGAATTCTACAGTCTCGATGGTTTTTCAGATTTCCATTCATTGATACAGATTTACGAAAAATATCTGAACGTTATACCACTCATATCAACAAAGTTTTTCGTAAATTTGAAGCATTAACAACATAATTTTCAAATTGACGAACCAGATGTAGAACAATTTAAAATCTGAAACGTTTCAAATTAAAAGCCTTCTAGGTAAAATGGGTTTAATTTCAAGGCTTTCAGGATAAAATAATCTCCAAATACAAGTATTTGAAATTGTATACTTACAAAAAATATGCTTCCAATTATACAATTTCCAATGGAAAGTGTTCAAAACTAATTTTTTTGAAATTGAAATTGCTTCACATTGTACAATATTAAGTTGTAGCACTTAATGTTGTAGCATTTAATATTGTATTATTTAAAATTATAGGCTCTTGGATATATACAAATGTGACGTTCCGCAGAAAAAGGATTCACTTTGACGGTATGGAATTACATATTTATAGGTATTTTACTTCAGATTTGTCACCAGGTGGAACATAGATTATGATTAATTATTTTTGATGTTAAATATTGTTGATTTACTGGTCAAATAATTTTTCGGTGAAACGAGAAAAAAACTGCCTCAGCCCGGATTTGAACCGAAAACGCCACTATCCAAGAGTGCAGCGTTAACCAATTACGCCACCGAGGCTGCCGCAGATAATAGATTATGATTTCCCATCGAAAACTCAAAATCGATATTTTTTACCATTGTTCACAAAAAAAGCGAATACGAATATACTATTAAAACTTTCAATTTGGAACGATTTAAGTTTGAAATTGTCCCATGTGATACTTGATTTTGAAATTATTCATTTTAAAACAATTTGATGTAAAATTGTGCAACTTTAAGGTTTTCAATTTGAAGTAAAATTGTAGAATAATATTATCCGATTAAAAATTGTTCAAATTCAAAAGCTGATAAAGATGTGCATCAAAAGTGTACCTTATCATATTCTTTTTTCAGGGTTATTGTAGATTGCTCGGCCTGATCTGCCTGACTAGCAGCTTTTGTAACTCTCTCTCGCTCCAAATTTCTCTCTTTACGAAGGGCCTCAATCTCCTGCTGCTTGTCTTTCAACATGTCCTGAAATTATATACACATGCAATCGCTATATTTTTATCATTATTGTTCAAAGTAACATATATCACAGAATGTCATCGGAGCATAGAAGGGATTCCACACAAACATAAAAGAAAGAACATTTAAATTTTGAATAACATAATGTCTGTACGTCAGAATCAGGCACTTTATAAATTCCAAAATCGTTAAAACTTGAATACTTATAAATAAGTAATTTAATTATACATGAAATAATTTTATTGTGCGACTGCAATTGACCTATTCGCTTAGGCTTACATTATTATTGGATGTCTTGAATATATTTATTTTTATTTCTTAATTAATTAAAAATTGCGATATATTTTTTTTTAACATCCATATAAGGGGCATTATTTCTCAACTGCCCCAACTTTAAAAGTCATGTTCTTCGATTTTCTTTAATTTCTGGGAATGTGTTCACCTACCTAACAGTACTTAATCGACAAATTTATAGACCACAAAAACCACCCCTCTCCAAGTGATGGGGGGTGACATTATCAACCCCAACGCCTGCACGGGTCTTTTCAAAAGCTTGCAACTTCCTTTCTATTTTAGCGATTTAAATTTTTTATGATGGTTTCCGAAAGGATATTTTTTACTCTTTTATTCTATTTTATTAACGAAAAAAACGAAAAAAAATTTAAGCATTTTTTTAACGATTTAATTGTTTATTTAACTTTTTTAACAATTTAGGGTATTTTTATTATTTTATAAATTGTCTTAAAAGAAAGCTTGATCTTTTGGCCTCAAAAAAGGTCCTTAGCAAAAAAATGGTCCAGTGATTAGTTTCCGAGATATAGGCCTTGATGTGAAGGCAGTCCTAATGCTCGTGCTCAGATGCAATACTTTAGTAGTCCACATACTAGTTTTCAAGTCTACCATTCTTTCAACGCATTCAGGTTCATTCCGAATGATATTAAATCAGCTAATAAACAATTTGAGAAAGCTTGTCGGCGGCTCAGAGGAAGTTTACATTATTTGTTATAAACAAATAAAAAATGCAAACTACTCTTTTCAGAAGTGATGTTGATTTTGCTCAGTATGAATGATTCCTTACTATTATAGTTCGTCAGTTTACACAATAATTATTGATTGTTTATATACAGTCGTTCAAAAATTTCATTTTATGAACCAATTTTTTTTCTCATAATGTGTCTACAAACTCTTATAACGTTTAGATTCGGCCTTGAGTTTGTAAATTTAGGTGAATTTCGATGACTAACTTGTTTTCCAAATTTTCAACTTATTCTGAAACCAAAACTCTGAAGAAATATTTTTTATTCTTTTTTCGTTGTTCTGGCTAGTAGTTATTGCTGATTTACATCAAAGTGAAAATTCCACAATGTCTGAATGATATATTTTTCATGAATCTGGTACCATAGCCATACCATAGTCGGTAAGTCAAAGGTTAAAATTTCCCCAATTTAATAAATCATAATAAATAGAACAACGCTAAAATTTGCCAGCCTTGTAGAAAAGAATTTAAGAAATTGAGCTCACAAGTGCCTCCAAATGAATCCAGCATGGAAGAAGAATCTGTTGAAGTGGAAGAAGTTGTTTATGGCGGTGAGGTTGATGACAATAGTGTAGAAAAAGAAATCAGCGATGATCCAGATTTTCTATTGGTTCCGATAGAATATAGTGGTTGTAAAGATCAAAATCACACAGCAGGTGTAGAAACTATTCAACAAATTATAGAAAAATTTAAGGTAAGTACTGATGGTGACGAAAAAATAACATTACTCACACTTGCTCCTAAATCTTGGTGTCGTAGAAAGGTAATGGAAGAATTTGGTGCAACGGGACGTCAAGCCCGCGACGCTGACATATTATTTCAAAAACATGGAATACTGGCTTTGCCTGGACTCAAGCTAGGAAGAAAACTGCCACCAGAAATTGAAGCAGTAGTGATTAGGTTTTATGAAGATGACGAGAACAGTCGATTAATGCCGGGGAAGAAGGATTTTGTATCCATAAAAAAGGAAGACGGAACTCGCGAGCATGTGCAAAAACGACTCATCTTGGGCAATCTGTCAGAGTTCTACGACCGTTTTAAAATAGAGAATGAGGAAATGAAAATTGGGTTTTCGAAATTTGCACAACTTAGGCGTCGACATTGCGTTTTAGCCGGAGGAAGTGGTGTCCACACTGTTTGTGTGTGTGTGTGTTTATCACGTAAATGTGCATCTCATGTTAGATGCAATTGATATCAAGCATGTAACTGAAGACTCAGATATAAATCTAATTGATTTTCATGACTGTTTAGAGTTAATGATGTGCACTAATCCAACTCCTGCATGTCATTTCAGCGAATGCGAAAATTGTCCTGGCATTGATATCCTGAAAGAACACCTGACTGAACTTCTTTTTGAAAACTGCGTCATTTGAGTTAAAATATCAAATTTGGCAACAAACAGATAGGAGTAATCTCGTAACTGAAGTAGCTGAAACCGATATCTTCATAGAACGACTCTGCGAAAAACTGGTGAACTTGAAATCTTATGAGTTTTGTGCCAAGAATCAATCAAGAATCTCAAAGACACTCTATTGGTTGGAGTTTTCTTAATCATGTTTGATTTCGCGGAAAATTATGCTTATGTTTTTCAAAATGGTATCCAGTCTTCTCACTGGATTAATAATCAGGCATCCATTTTCACATTTGAAGAAGCACTGTTTATATGTTAACAATGGTTAAATTGTGCACTTATTCATGGAATATTCATGAATAATCAATAATTATAGTAAACTGACGAACTATGATAGTAAGGAATCATTCATACTGAGAAAAATCAACATAACTTCTGAAAAGGGTAGTTTGAATTTTGTATTTGTTTATAACAAATAATATAAACTTCCTCTGACCCGCCGAGAAGCATTCTTAAATTGTTTATTAGCTGATTCAATGTCATTCTGAATGAACTTGAATGCGTTGAAAGAACGGTAGACTTGCAAACTAGTCTGTGGACTACTAGAGGATTGCGTCTGAGCACAAGCATTAGGACTGCCTTCACAGCGGGGCCTATATCTCGGAAACTATTCACTGGACCATTTTTTTGCTATAGACCTTTTTTGAAGCCAAAAGGTCAAGCTTTCTTTTAAGACTATTTAAAAAATAATAAAAATACCCTAAATTGCTAAAAAAGATAAATAAACAATTAAATTGTTTAAAAAATTCTTAATTTTTTTTCGTTAATATAATAGAATAAAAGAGTAAAAAATATCCTTTCGAAAACCCTCATAAAAAATTTAAATCGCTAAAATAGAAAGGAAGTTACAAGCTTTTGAAAATACCCGTGCAGGCGTTGGGGTTGATAATGTCACCCCCCATCACTTGGAGAGGGGTTGTTTTTGTGGTCTATAAATTTGTCGATTAAGTACTATTAGGTAGGTGAACATATTCCCAGAATTTAAAGAAAATCGAAGAACATGACTTTTAAAGTTGGGGCAGTTGAGAAATAATGCCCCATAAGTATAGGTACATATATATATATATATATATATATATATATATATATATATATAAAATTACTTTTAAAATTACTCATAAAGGCCCAAAAAGTGGACATTATGTTTAAAATCTATATTTTAAAATATAGAATGAAGAATGATAGGGTTAAAATAAATAAATAAATCCATATTTTACCATACAATTTTTCATGGATGTAGATTTATAGCAAAGTGATGACACATAACTCTTACATTTTTAAAATAAAGTGAATATTTATTATTACCGACTTTATTATTCTTTCTAAAAACTCCCGTTTTGATTGTTTTCCTTATCAACTTTAGGTTGTACTTCCATTATAAATTAATTTCAGGAATACATGGGAAGATATAATATTAAGATTGTAATATAATTGTTTTTTTATTTATTTATTATCGATTCCGATTTTCAAGAATATTGTAATTCTAACTTAATAACAAATAAATATACGTTATGTTAGAAAGACTATTTATTTTTGAAGAGTTAGCATCAAAGAAGTTTTGTTGACATATAAAAAAAAGTTGAAATCGCTTAGCCAGTGCTCATTTTCTTATCGTTAGCTATTGCATGCCCATTTCGAACCAACTTTCACTGAAAAGGTGCTTACCCATCTCGTTTCTTTGCTGATTCTTTTTTGGGGACACCTCGCGAATATTTTAGGCCGAAAGTGAGAAAAATCGTTGTTGGCCTTTTAAAATATCTTAGGTTTAGACTTCTTTGAGTAAACTTTTTTTTAAACCTTGGCTTGAAAACAGCTCAGTCTTAAAGTTTTATTTTTGATGGAACCCTTCAGTTTGATGTGCAAATAAGAAGTGATATGTGGAACTCTTTTAAATTTGTTTAAAACGGTAAAACAATCATTTTTTTTAATTGCTCGTTTCTGGTGCATTTGGTGAAAAAAAAACATTACAAAGTCAAAATAAAGTCTACAAAATTCCCCGTAAAACTAAAAAAAAAAGTTCTAGCTCTAATAGTTTAGAAGATATGGCATTGAACAGCGACTTTTGAATCAAAATTTTTGAATCTAAATTCACTGAAACGCTAAAAAAGACAGTGTTTTACCTGCAATAGATCTAAGGTTATTACTTCCTGAAATAGACTCTGTAATATTTTTTTTACCAAATGCAACAAAAACGAGCAGTTCTGAAAACTGATTTTTTTTACCATTTTAAACATTTTAAAAGGGTTCCACATGTCACTTGTGCTTGAACACTTTGAATCTTTTTACATTCTCATTCATGAGAGTGTAATGTAATCGTCCAAATTTTCGATCTGTAGTTTTTAATGGATCATTACGTTTCGGCACTCACAGAGTCCGAAAATCATACAATTCTGTCGGTCAGTCTGTATGCATGCCTGTATGTATGTATGGTTACCTGAATGTTGTAGCCACGCTACTTATGAAGGATTTGTCCAATCGAGTTAGCCTTTGATAAACTTGTTAAATGTCCCACAATGATGGTTAAGTTCGTTAAATAAATATTTTCAACCAAAATAAAAAAATTTAAGAGCATTTTCAAAATTAAAAAAAAAATGTTGTTTAAAATTTCATAAATTTTTGTGAAACTTTCTTACAGATGGGTGAAAGACTTACAAATTATCTTAATGACATTTTTTATTTCGATGAAAATTAGAAAGGTTATATACTTTTCAAAATTTTGAAAACGTTCAAAAAATAGAAAAAATTATTTTTCTGATAGATTAAGAAATTTCATTTAAAATATTTACTAGATATAAAATATATCATTCGAAAATATCCCAGTTAAATTTTTCGATTAGACCAAATTCAAAAAGTTAGAGCTTTTTCAAAATTTGAAGCAAAATTTTTTTTATGAGTTTTATAAATTTTTGTCAAAGTTTCTGGTACACGACAAAGAGACTTGCAAATTATTCTAGTGCCATTTTTAACTTCGATAACAAATAAAAAAGTTATATGCTTTTCAAAATTCTCAAAAATGAAAAAAAAATTTTTTTTTTTGATAGATGAATAAATATCAATCTAATTTTCGACTAGATATGAAATATATTTCGAAACTATTCTCATGAAATTTTTCAATTAGACCAACATTCAAAAAGTTAGATCATTTTCAAGAATATGCAATTTGTGTTTTTAAGAGATCTGTGAGTTAAAAATGTTATTTTTTTATAGATTTTAACAAGACTTACAAATTATCTTAATGAAATTTTTCAATTAAACACAAATTGAAAATATTCTAGATTATTTAATCAAAGTAGAGAAAAAAAGTGTGAACAAACGTAATCAAAGCCTACGGCTTAATGTCTCTATTTAGTAAAAAAATGCGTTTTTTTATTAAAATTATATTGAAAAACATACCTACTTCTTATATGCTGTTCAATTTTGTCTAAATCGTTTTATTTTTCAAAGAGAACTGACTCTATAAACTAATTGTCGAGCGCGAGTGTCGTAATGAGAATGTAATCGTGAAAGCCGAAGGTGCTTTGAGAACCTTTCTTTAAAAACAATTTCAGTTCCAATTTATGACTGTAGTTCCTCAGGGGTTTAAACCACCGTTTTCGATTTAAGTTACAATATTTAAACTTGGTGCGCAGCGCGTAATGAGAATGTGCCCGCGCAGCGGGCATATTTTTTTTGGATGCAAAACTGAAAAGTTTCATTTTTCGGCTTGAAATATTTTCGGGAGATGTCCCAAAAAAGAATAAACAAAATTCCGGGGTAGGCAAGCAGCTTTTCAGTGTAAGTTAGTTCATGCTAGGCGTGTATGATTGGTATATTGTAGATGTTTCATTCCATAATCAGTGTCGTGAGATACCATACGTATAGTATACCAATAATTATTTATTAACAATTTATAGAAAAATAAAAAACACGTTAGGAAACGAAAATATTACTCATATTACTTATTACTTTGGATCTCAATATTTCGTATAAAAATTGATATAAAAAAATATCGAAGCGACGTTTCACGAATAATTGTACGCTACAATTTAAATTAAAAAAATGTTACTTTGCATAAATCTATTCAAATTTTTGTATGTGCCTGAATTTCGAGAGTCATTTATACTCATCTTTGCAACAAATTATAATTAACTATTTTTTCACTAAATTTACAGTTAAAGTCTTTCAACTTTGAGTTGTTCTAATTATGATCTTGATCCATTTTATTATTAATAAAATTAGTTTCTATCGTAAAATCAACTGAATAAGTTAGTGGCAAGATAATTTTATTCCGTAATTATTATATTTTTCTAATTATGGCGTTATTTCAAACTTGCATATAGTGATTTCTTAGCCTTTACTGTTTACTCTTTTCTTTCAAAACAAATGATGAAATTTATAAGCAAGTAAATTTTACTTATTTAATAGATTATTTTCGTATCTGATTTAAATGAGGCTTAAATCATCAATTGAAAAGTTTACAAGAACAAGTTTAGTATTCAGCGTTAAAATAAAACTGAAATTTAACTTAGGCAGGTTTTTGGGCCAGGATAAAATTATTTTTTAATACGAGGTATCTATTTGCAAAATTAGTGAAAGAACTTGTTGATAATTTTGTCGCACCACCAATCCTTTCTAAGACTCCCCTAAGAGAGCGTTCACATTAATGTAACATCACGCAAGTTTTCAGAAATTTTAGACACCCTTCTAGCTTGTACACACTTAAAAAAATACACCCCCTTCCCTGAAGAGTGACGTCATATGTGAATGCTCCCTGAAGGATTAGTGATCAGCCCCCCCCCCCCCCAGAAATTGGTAATATTTGTCACATATCTTCCCCTAATATGAAGTAACCTCCCGCCAGAGATGGTTAATAGTGCTGTGAAACCCTCTTCCCATATTAAAAATTATTTTAATTTTTGTTAAATTAAAAAATGTTAATATAAAAAATTTATTTTTTCGAAAACTAATCGAGATATCGCACTCTTGTAGTTATTTTGTATGTTGTTTCTCTAATCGTAATAATGTCATCGCATATTGTCCTTTTAAAACATTATTAGACAACTTTTTTTTAATTTCAGTATTAGAAAATCAATTACAAAGCCTACTTTATATCAGATTTAATAAATAACTTGAATTTTGTTCTAAAAGTAATTTAAGAGGGAGAAAAATTGCGCCTGAAGAAGAAAAATATACTTTCATTTTTATTAGCTTAAAATATTATTTCCCTGGGCTCAAAAACTAGCCTTATTAAAGCTTCTTCGTTTACCTAATACAAAAATCTTTAAGAATGTACCAGAATGAAAAAAAATTTAATGTTTCAATTAAAGAGGATCGACCCATTCATATTACCTCAAACTAAAGAAAGCTTTGCAGAAGCAGGTAAAATTTAATAAAAATTAATTTTAATGCATTTTGTGAGAAAGACAGCCACACATTTCTGAGAAAAAATTAGTTTGGATAAAAATTATTTGTCTATTAATATCTAGATACATATTAATATAATTATAGTTATCTGAAGTTTCATTTTCTTTTGCTAATCTTCCCATGCCGCAATCGTAATTTAATCCAATAATTATAAACAAGAGCTAATTTTGTTAATTGGAACATTCTTTAGTCTGAAGTTGTGTCAACGGCTCGATTCTTCTTGAGCCAAAAATATATATGTCGTAGGAATTAGCCGAATACGGCGTGGAATTTAGCCTAATGCTCGGGCAATAGGCCAAATGGAGGCAAACAGACATATTTCTGATTTCAAGTAAATATAACGTTATTGATTTAAAATTGAATTCATGTATTTTGTTGAAAATTCGTTTTTTTTCGGTAGAAAATTAATCTTATTGGTTGAAAATTAATCTTTTTTGTTAAAAATTCAACTAATTGGTTGGAAATTCGTCTATTTTATTCAAAATTCACATCTTTTAGTAGAAATTTCATAATTGCTGGTCACAAATGCAACTGTTTGGTGAAAAAAAAAATCTTTTTTGGTTGAGGATTCAACTATTTTGATGAATATTTCTGTGTCTTTTATTGAAATATTGACTATTACATTTTTCGTCGAGAAATCATCTTTTTTGGTTAAAAATTCAACTACTTGGTAAAAAGTTGTACTGCTTTGTTAAGAAGCTTTTGTTTTGTTTTGTTTGAAAATTAATAGTTTTAACCGAAAATTTAACTATACAATTTTTGGTTGAAAATTTATCATTTTTAGTACAAAATTGAACTATTTGGTAGAGAATTCATGCATTTTGTCGACAATTCGTGTTTTTTAGTAGAAAAGTAAGTAAGTATACCATTAAGCCATTTCCCTTTGAGGGTAGGCGTGACATTACCCGATTCGGGTAGTGTTTCTAGGTGGATAGTTTCTTGTAGTAGTAAATAACTACAAGTGTGGGCTCAACACACCCACGATATGCCAACAGCACGCAGTATTCTCGAATGGTCACCCATCCAAGTACTAACCGCGCCCAACGCTGCTTAACTACAGTGATCTGACGAGAACTGGTTTTGTCAGCGTGGTATGGCCGTTGACCATAAGTTGGCCATAAAGTAATCTTTATATATGGTTAAAAATTCATCTTTATGATTAAAAATTCAATTTTTGGTTGAAAATTCTTCTTTTTTATATTTGAAAATTAATGGTTTTGGCTACTACAATTATCTATCATCCGAAAATTGTAGTTTTGAATTGTTTGCAACGGTTTTATCCAACTTCATAAAAAGTATCTCTGGGAATAACCGTGAATGTATCATGAAGAAAAATAATTGTATGTATTTTAAAAAGATTCCTCCTTTTTCCCCTTCCTTTATTTTTATAATACACCGACCAATAGAGATAGCATTTTTTGATTTTAAGTAAATGTATCGTTATTGATTAAAAATTTAATTTGTCTCATTGCCCAGGTTACTTTGGGCATTTAGCCGCGAGTGCATGCAGACGGCTAAATACTACTTTGGATTCAGGGAATTAGACGAAAGAGAGGACGACGCATGTAGATTCGTCTATTTGCCGACATTTGGCCTATTGCCTGGGCATTAAGATAAATGCTGTATTCGGCTAAATGCCTACGACATATACATAATTTCTTGATATGTTTCATATTTCGTTTCCTAACGTGTAAACAATACTTTTTTATTATCAGATAGCTTACTGCAAATAATTAAAATAATTTGAGGTAAGATTGTTACATTAACTGACACCTCGAAAATCTTTTGTTACATACCCACCTATGTTAAAAACACAGTTTATGGGATTCAAGTAGGAGGATATATACGTATACGACTTTATTTACATCACATACATAAATATATAACATTTTTTAAACAAACTACATATAAACATAAAGTTATGTCACTAAATAAGCAATAAATAGGAATGAGCCTATTTAATACATGACTAGCATAATACTCTAATAGATTTTTGATCATGGAATAATAAATGCTCGTCAATAATGCCCGGTATTAATACATTAATCATTTCCTACAGTTTTACTGTTATTATTTGGTTACGTATACTCAACCACATTTTTTAATTCGAGCATAGCTACTAAGATAGAAGTTAATCAGATTCAGCAACACACAGTCAACATGTATTTTCCCTGTATTGGATATTATGTTCATACCTTACGCTCACGCAACTATGTAAATACAATGCCCATTGACGTTAAAACATTATTCAAGTTTTACCTTATTATCCTAGAAAAACAGAATTGTTCGGAGCAGAGACTAGATGGATACTCGGTTCATGATTAATTTTGTTTCTACACGTGCTCTCGGTTTTAATTTTTTTTATATTTAATATACAATAATATTTGAGTATCTATACAAGATCCAATAGATTGCGATAAATTCAATTTATCTCATTAAAATAAGATTTTTTCGAGAGGTAATAACTTCGCATTTCTATATGTACACCCGTTACACAAATTAAAATGTTAATCTTTCAAAAGTTTAACAGTAAAACAATTTTAAATTGTGAGAAAATTAAAACTTTTGATTTTGAGAAAAACGTTTGTGATTTTATGAATCTGTTTCTTTTTAATATTTTTATTAACAAATTTTTAAACGATTATAAACTCCGCATCAGAATAGAAAAAATATCTATCTTCAATACTTAGAAAATACCCTATTTAATACTAAAGTGTGCCCATTTGTTTGAAAAACACAAAATTTTGACGAAAAAATGTTCGACAGCCGATCCTATAACTTTTTTTCAGTCATAAAGAACACAGCGAAAATTGGATAATTTTCATTGTACCGCTGCTACTGTTCAATAATGAAAATTTCATAATGAACTTTTAAATTCATATGATTTTTGAATAAAATATTTAAAATTATTATATGGTATGGTTTTCAAAGACGAACCACCATTTCAATGAACTAATCGAATTTCAGAAATTAACCATGTGAGCCGTTCAAAATTGACAAAATTTGATGTGATTAGAATGTAATTTCAAAGTGCTTGCAATAACTCACTGTAAAAAAAGTTTTGGCGTTAAATTACAGTCGACTCTAAAATTGCGAAACTGCCGGTAAAATCGCATTCTTTAACCATATAGAATTACAATCGAAATGTAGTAATGCATCTTCATACTATGTAAAGCTATGTAAAAATTTACAGCGTAATACGTAGTAATTTACAAGACACAGTGTTTTCACACAGGATGATCATTGATCATGCATTACATTTCGACTGTACTTCCATATGTTTATAGAATGCGATTTTACCTTCGATGTCGCAATTTTAGTGTCGACTGTAATTTAACGCCAAATATGTTTTTACAGTGATACCCGACTTCGCAAGTTATGTACCTCTCGAGTTTTTCTTATTCTAGTCTCTTCTTCAAACCATGAATCAGCATGAATCATTATGAAGCTACCTTGACGAGAAGTTTCACTGGAAATAAACCAAATTATGATCTCACCTGCAATGATCTTCTAGCAGGCGTCGAGGTGAGCACAGATGTCCTCTGGAATGTCAGACGTATACAAAAAAACGGTATATCATGCAAATTAAAAACACAATCTACAAATCGAGCAATACACACTTACATGCAGGCCTCAAAACAAAATTCTTTCAACTTGTAACAAACTTAACATACTTGACAATTGGGGCTAACAATAAAACAAGATCAGAAAATCTTAAACTTTTGAAACTGTCGGTTACAGCTGCTTCTCTTTTGTACTTTGAAAGCTGTTGTACTATTTTGCATTAAATATACTTTATAAACTACTCAGACGGTACGCATCTGCATTTTACTCCATTTTCGTAGAGTCCATAATCCTTAGTCCTTAAGGTTAGAGATTTCATAAGACAACATCAAAATGTCTAATATAGAATACAAGGGCGTGCAAACATAATAGTAGGAACAGGTTCGAGGCTCGGAGGATTGACTGTTTTTTCACTCCGGATCGACAAATCTTACCCTGGATGTGGAGGTGACACTTCTTCCGGCAATACTAGCAGATGTACTGGCTATACTGGAGATGGAGACAAGGGACTCTCGAGAACCCATCTTTCTTAAAGAAGAGTTCAAAGCGGCCCCAGTGGGCCTGTGCACCATGCACATTGATCTCTTGTTCGACGGTGATCGACTTACTTTGTGTACGGGTGCAAAAAGGCCGTGTTTAGGACGGCATTCAAAATACCTAGTAAATAGCGTTACGGTCAGTCCCGATTATACCAATTTAACACCTAATTACCTCAAATCTACCTATTTCGGTGCGTCCAACAACAAGCCACTAACTATTTGGTGTCACTTTGAAAGAAGCTATCTCAAACATAGTGTTTCAAATTCATAACTCTATGGGATTTTAAAGCTTCATAAGTGTGACAACTACTATATGAGATAGAACCTTTTAAAATTACAAAAACGAGTTACTGTTTTGCTATTTGAACACGTCGCTCTTGAGACCATGACCTCAAAGATTTTTCTATTATTTTGTTTACATTCGCACACAGTAACTAATAGCTATAATTTTTTTCATGAATCATCGTGAACTATTGTTTTTACATATATTGCAACCAAAATTTTATGGAACACAATATTCGAATCTCGTTGATCCTTAAGAAATCATTTTTGCTTATTAATTTGATCATAACAAATAATATGTTTTATGATGGATTATAATTATAGATACAAGTTCTTATGCAGTATACTGAATGATTTTGAACAGTAAATGTTGAATTATTCAAAAATTATTTTTGAATAATTGCAAACAGTTTCAACAAAATGGGAGGCGTGAGTTTTCAGAAAATGTTTATTATCATTTTTTTATTTAAATTTTAGAAATCAATTCCCTTCTTCATATAGCGACTCTTAATTTTTTTTAAATTTAATGCAGAAGACAAAACACACCATAAAAATTCTTTCAGAATGGTACCCTCTACCATAATTTGTCCGCGGAAATGCAATTTGGCCACACTGTGCGGCCGTACCCTACGAAAATGATAAAAAGAAAAGTTTATGATTAGGAATAATACATACATATTAAATTATATATATATATATATATATATATAATTTAAAGGAAAAGTTAAACAACCACCGCAGGGTCCCACTAAGAGCAACTGCCATCCAAAAAATGTCAATAGCCCCCAGTAGCACCGCGGTAAATCACACCCACGGCCACAGATTCAAAAAAAAAATATATATATATATATATATATAATTTTAGAAAAGGGTTAAACAACCACCGCAGGGTCCCACTGGGAGCAACTGCCATCTAAAAATGACACCGGCTCGTAATTCCAGAAAATTTGGCACTTCTCGTTTTGGACAATTGACTCTATCTCCCTCGGAGCGTTCGGCAGGGCAGGGTAGCGGCCAAAACCGTAAGAGCGACAAAGATGGTAAAAGCACTCTTAGGGCCGCATTATGTCTGTAGAGATACGTCGTTCCCGCGTGAGTGGGTCGCGTGAGTAGGCTTTTAGAGGATTCAGGCATTCAGCCGACTGCCGGCGTTCAGAAGAATTTGGGACGAAATCTATACCCCAGGGGGAAAAGTCGGATGTTAGCCAGAGTTCACGACCGGTGCAGTACCGCGCCAGTTGTAATAGAGAAGAAATACCAGTACTGGATGTTAGTACTGTGCCAACCATCGGCATAGTACTGGTTTACAACTGGTCCAGTACTGACTGTCATTACTGGTTGAATACCGACGCAAGAATTCCGCCAACGGTTGGCATCATACTGGTTTACAACTGGCCCAGTACTGACT
>CAKNYM010047477.1:6592-35072 GCA_932195095.1 Andricus curvator | reverse complement strand
GCCAACGGTTGGCATCATACTGGTTTACAACTGGCCCAGTACTAACTGTCATTATTGGTAGAAAACCGACGCGAGATTTCCGCCAACGGTTGGCATTATACTGGTTTACAACTAGCCCAGTACTGACCGTCACTACCGAAGGGATACCGACGCAAGTGTTCCGCCAACGTTTGGCGTCATACTGGTTTACAACTAGCCCAGTACTGACCGTCACTACTGGCGGGATACCGACGCAAGAGTTCCGCCAACGGTTGGCGTCATACTGGTTTACAACTAGCCCAGTACTGACCGTCACTACCGGCGGGATACCGACGCAAGAGTTCCGTCAACGTTTGTCGTTATACTGGGTTTACTACTCGCGCAGTACTGATACGTCCCATGAAGAAATTTTGGACTTAGGCCATTACTAACAACGGGCGCAGTACTGCGCCTGTAATGGCTAGCTACAGCTGGCTGACCAGTACGGGCATAGCACTGGCTGAAACCCAGGTCAACCCGTTTCTTTACGCCAATCGTCGGTTCAATACTGGCAATTTACGGGCCCAGTAAAAAACGCTGACAATTGCCACAGGTGGAATTTTCCGTACTCCGCCGGAGTTCACCACCGTCGCAGTACTGGCCCAGTACTGGTCACCAGTATAGATAATCGGCCATTCGCCCAGTACTGGCTAACGGCTGGCTCCACGATCGGCGCAGTACTATGCCGACAGTATAAATATTTAAAAAAAAATTAATACGTTTAAAAATATGGTTCACGTGTAATCAATTTTTTTTAAACTGTAAATAAAACTGTCGCGAAAACAACTTTTTTCCTGTTTCTTATTTAAGAAAAAAATTCTAAGTTCCATATTTATGTAAAATTGTAAATGTTCAGAAAAATTACATTTTATGTCAATCTTAAACATTGAAAAATGGTCTAAAACACCTAAAAACTAAGCCTTACACGAAAGTTAAAAAAAAAATTTTATTACAAAATTGTCAAAGTTCACGATCAAATTTCTAAGTTCCGTCGTTAAAAATGTTAAATGTTCATAGAAAATTACATTTCCTGTCATTGTAGAATGTTGTAAAGTAATCTAAAACGCCAGAAACGAAATATTACACGAAGAAAAATTGTAATCGATTTTAATTATTTATTTAAATATTATTTTATAGATATTCCTGTTAACAGTTCGTATATTTTACATTTACATATCGTCGTATAATAATAAATATTTAATTAGAAAAAAAGAGTTTAAAATTTGGTGTTTTAACTTTTTTGAGCTTTAGCTTATGAGGATGGCTTTTTCATCTAGTTTCAACTCGTAGGTTTAGCGCAATGGTTAAGACTCCCGACTGCTAGGCGATAGATTTAGGTATAGATGTAGGTTCGATACCCCGCAGCGTTAGAAATTTTATTTGTAATATAATATTTAAAAATGTAATATATGTATTCACTCTACACAGGATCATTAATATTCAAAGTCAAAATACTCGCAATCGATTAATATTTATTTTTTAAATACCTTTTTGTCATAGTAGTGGGTGCAGATCAGTACAGAACTTAATTATCATAAGGCCTTTTACCAGTACCGCGCCAAGAAAAACGGTATGTACTGGCCCAGTATTGTGAGTCAGTACAGAACTTAGTTATCATTAGGGGTTTCACCAGTACCACGCCAGTACCATCGGTATGCACTGGCCAAGTATTGCAAGTCAGTACATGCCTTCGTTATCACTTGGAGTCTGACCAGTACCTGTTCAGTAATAATCTGCAGTACTGGCCCAGTAATGAACTTTAGTGCTGACCCAGTACTGCAGGTCAGTACCTAGCCTTATTTGCATTATTGGTTCAGCCAGTACTAGGTCAGTACTGACAGAGGTTACCGAACCAGTACCAACTGTAAGTACTCGCCCAGTACTGGCCAAATACTGCAAGTCAGTACAGAACATTGTTATCATTAGGGGTTTTACCGGTATAAAGCCAGTAGTCATGCCAGTATTCCACCAGTACCGCGCCAGTACCGCACTTCGCCCGGCGGTACTGGCGCGGTACCGCGCCGGTGGTAAATTTCCCCCTGGGACCTGGCGTCCAAGTGCCTGGTTTATTTAGGAATTCAGAAGAATACTCAGCTATTCTTCTGACAGCCTGACACGTTTTAGACTTTTACATGAAACCAACCATAGAGTATTAAAACAAATTTAATGGCTATCTAAAATTTTTTTTATTTTCATGTTCATCTACACTGAGCGAAGAATTCCGTGCAGTTCGGGTGTACACCCCAATAGTTCGGGTGGTTTCTCTTTTTTTTTTTGTTTCACACGAAGGTTTGGTGCGCTTGCACTACTGAGACGTGCGATCACCCGAACCATTCGGGTGCTCAACCGAAACAGCAGCAACCGAAGCGGTGGGGGGCCAACCCCAATATTTGGGGAGCTTGCACGAATGATTCGGGTAGTGGCACGAATGATTAAGGTCGTTAGACAACTGGAATCAATTAAAAATCTTACATGTTGATGATTACAGTTCAACCCTGTCATAAAGCACTACATGTATATTATCGAGTTTTCGATTATGTGATTTACCTAATCTTAGAATGCTCCGTTAGTATAAATATGAGTGATGAACAATAAATTCGACATAACCTAGAAAGAGTGAAATTCGGGAAGAACCTGATGTTCATCAGCTGCGGCCATTAGCGAACATGCGCAAACGTCGAACGCGCAACATCCAACGCGGTTGACGACTCGCATCTCCTGAATCATTCGTGCAAGCTCCCCAAGTATTGGGGCGGGCCCCCACCACTTCGGTTGCTGCTGTTTCGGTTGAGCACCCGAATGGTTCGGGTGATCGCACGTCTCAGTAGTGCAAGCGAACCAAACCTTCGTGTGAAAAAAAAAATATATAAACCACCCGAACTATTGGGGTGTAAACCCGAACTACACGGGAATTCTTCGCTCAGTGTAATTATGAAATATACTTTTACAAAATAATAAGAATAATGATTGCATGTCATATATATTTAAAAAGTCTTTTAATTTAAGTTCACGTTTTCATAGGAGTCGAAGGTAAACATTTATTTATTTTTCAATTTGCCTTATTATAATCATATAATAATATTATTATTATACCATTAAACCATTTCACTTTCGGGGTAGGCGTGACTTGCTCGACGAGGAAAGGAGTAATGTGAGGTAGGGGGTTAGATTTTTTAGATTGATCTAGAATTCTCGTGTTATTTATTTAAATGATTCGTTCGTTCCGCAACACTGCTCCGACCCAGGTTCCTGATCAATCTCTCTAGCGATCACCCCAAGTGAAGAGCCTCACAAAATTGTTATGTGTGGTTCCCTACTTGGGCCCATTAGTATCCAAGGTCTTGTTTCAGGCGTCATTCACTCTATTGTCACACTGTTTGCAAACTATTTGTCGCCACGCTTTTTTGTCCTGGCATACTATTCTAGCTTCCTTCACGTCCATGCATTTTTTCATGGAAGCTCTCGTGTGTCTATGGCTTCTTATGTCTCTTCGGATTAATGTCTCATTCACAGATTCTAACCATTCTTTCGGCGGTCTACGGCTGGGCATTCTGCCATTTACTTTACCTTTATACATTTGTTTGGTCAGTCGTTCATCTTTCATTCTTTCAACATGTCCAAACCATCTTAACTGATTTCTTTCCCATATGTCAACTATTGCCTGTCCTGTAACACATTCTTTGAGGATTATCTCGTTTCGGACTTTATCCGTCAGTGTTTTCCCGCATATTGTAGGCAGAGGTTTTATGCCAATCGCGTTAATTTTACTCTTGTCCTTTTCTTGACAAGTCCATGTCTCGCTACCGTATGGTACAGTTGGTACAAATATAGAATTATGTATGGCCATTTTAGCTTTTTTTGATATGTTTTTATTTCTGAGAATGGACCCTGCTCTACCGATAACCTTCTTACCCTCATTTATGCGCCTATCTAACTCCCCATATATTTTTCCGTCACTAGTGAATAAGCTACCCAGATATACGTACTTGTCAACTTGTTCTAATCTCTCATCATTTAGGACAATGTTGCACATTGTTTTCTCACTTTTTCCTTAAAACACCATGATTTTTGTTTTATTTACGTTAATTTTGAGGCCCATGTTCTTCATGCTTGTATTAAGTTTATTCAACATTCTCTGCAAGTCCTCGATTGTTTCTGTCATAACAATCTTGTCATCTGCGAAAGCTAACCCACGTACCATCACTGTTTCGAGATCTACACCTTCTTCGTCGAACAGGGCCATTCTTAGACACTTATCCATAAATATGATAAATAGCCATGAGGACATAACGCATCCTTGTTTCACGCCTTGAATAATATCGAACCAGTCACTTAGTTTCCCATTAACCCTTACACTCGCTTTACTACCTGTACATATTGTTTTTATTGCTTGTAGGGGCCATCCATTGACTCCGTACTCTTTAAGGACTTCCCAAAGTTTACTTCTATTTACCTTGTCAAATGCTTTTTCTAGGTCAACAAATGCACAGAAAACCTTCTTTCCTACTCTCAATATTTTTTCTGTGATCTGTCTTAAGTTAAATATTTGATCTGTACATGATCTTCCTGGCATAAATCCACTTTGGACTTCCCATATCTTTTCTTCTGTAATTATCATTACCTTACGAATAAGTATTTTTGAGTATATTTTACTTACGGTACTTAATACGCTGATATCTCTGTAATTATTGCAGTTGCTTTTATTTCCCTTTCTTTTGTATATTGGTACGATAATCGCTTTTCTCAAATCGTCTGGGACTTCTCCCATCTCGATGCGCAAATTTATCAATTCGCACAACCTGTGAGGTATGTATGTACTCGCCACCGTATTTATGCATTTCAGCGCTAATACTGTCTACACCAGCAACATTACCGTTTTTTAAGTTCTTAATTATATCTCTAACCTCAGTGAGACAGACTTTTTCAATTGGGGTTTCTAATGCATTATGTTCTATGTCGCAGTTCTGTTGCCCTATATCTTCACCTCCTAATAATTCTTTAAAAGAGTCTTTTAAAGCGTCTACTATCCCGTCTGTATCATATAGCATTTCACCTTTGCTGTTTCTCATGCTGACAAACTTTGTACTTTTACTTTCCTTCATCTCTTTAAATAATAGTTTCATGGTTTCTACAAAGTCGTTTTGTATTTTCTTCTTTTCTTCTGTTCTGACTTTATCTTTACTTTCCTTGACTAGTCGTTTAACTTTCCTCTTTTTGTGTCTGTAATCATTTTCAAGTCTATTCCTCTTCTCATCGCTAAGGCCTGTGATGTTCAACGTTCTCTTGTACGCTTCTTCCTTTTCTTGTTGGACTGCCTCAATTTCATCATTCCATCAAGTATCACCAGATTTTCTTCCTACAACCGCCGTACCACATAGTTCAGTCGCAGTTTTAACAATGATATCCCATAACATAGTCCAAGCGCTATCTATATCTTTATTGCTTCTAAGCGCCTCCCAAGTTGCCTTATCTATGCGTTCGTTTATCTTATTCTGAAAATCTATTCGCACTTCCGGTTTCTGTAAATTTTCAATCTTGATTCGGGTTTGTTTCGTTTTTTTTTTGTTCTCTTTCTTCTCTATCCCCGCCCTAAGTTTATTTTGAAGACTAGAAGGTAATGATCAGTATTGCATTCGGAACACCTCATGAATCTTGTCATTTTATCATTTTATGTCGAAACCAAGTATTTGTAATAAATAGGCCCTTTTCTAATAATAAGCTAACTAATTTTTCCCCGTTATAATTTTGTCTTGCTGGATCGCCAAACTTACCTAACACCCTTTCTGTATCTGTATCCTGACGTTGGACGCCGACCCATCGGTTCATATCTCCTAGCAGAATTACTCTTTCATCTTGATCGCAAGTACTTAGTGTATCATTCAAAGTGTCCCAGAAGGCGTCTTTGACTTCTCTCGGATCGCTATCAACTGGGGCGTAGATTCCTACCTTAATTCTAGTCCACAACAATCTGGGAGATACAAAATCATGATCTTTGCGATGCTGTCTTGCTTTTTCATTCAAAATTAAACCGACCGATTAACTACCATGTAATTCACTACCTTTCCTGACCATATTTCAAAACCGCCTTTCAAAACCCCACTTTCTATCTTTCTGCTTTCGCAATCCTTTTTCTTCGTCACAGGTACACATCAAATATCTAGTTTCCTTGCGTGCATAGTTTCTCGCATTTCTCTTACCTTAAGATCATTCACTCCTCTAGCATTTAATGACAAATAATAAGGAAAAATGTAATTAATTAAATAATTATTTCATTTAAAAATCTTTATTTTAATTAAATAATTAAATGATTAATTTAATTACAAAATATTAGGAATAATGATTTTATGTCATATATTTAAAAATACTTTTAATTCAAGTTCATGTTTTCACAGGTTTCGAAGATAAAAATTTTATTTTTATGTTGCAATTCGGTCACGGAAAGAATTTAATGTCTGGATTCACCATTTAACATGCATTATCTGAACTCTGATCACATTTTTTGTAGAATTTAGTAAATATTACAAAGTAAAATAGCCGTATTTATGATTTTTCTTGCACAAGATACTATTTGAAATAGTAAAATTGATTAAATTCCACGAAATAAGTGTGTTCAGAGTTCAAATTATGCATGTAAAATAATGAATTCAGTGATTTACTAAAAAATGAATAATTGTCCTTTAATTTAAAGTAGATAATCTCTTATAATTCATATATATATATATACAAACAAAAATTTCAAAAAGTAACTAAATAAAAAGAAGAGACCGTTGCATTTTTATTTTGCAATTCGGTCGCGGAAAAAAGTAAATGGCTGAATTTACCATTTAACAATCATCATTTAAACTTTGAACGCATTTTTTGTAGAATTTAGTGAATATTACAACGTAAAATAGCGATGTTTACGATTTTTCTTGTACAAGCTACAATTTGAAATAGCAAAATTGATTAAATTCCACGAAAACACTGCACATCATATTATTATAAGGAAAATTGAAAAATAAATAAATGTTTACCTTCGAATCCTGCGCAAAAATGAACTTAAATTAAAAGACTTTTTAAATATATGACATAAAATCATTATTCTTATTATTTTGTAAAAGTATATTTCATTAATTAGATGAACATGAAAATAAAAATAAAATGTTAAATAGCCATTTAATGTGTTTTAATACTGTATGGTTGGTTTCCTATAAAAGCCTAAAACGGGTCAGGCTTTCAGAAGAATAGCTGAGTAGTCTTCTGAATGCCTAAATAAACCAGGCACTTGGACGCGTATCGGTTTCGTCCCAAATTCTTCTGAACGCCGGCAGTCGGTTGAAACTTGAATGTCTGAATCCTCTAAAAGCCTACGACATATACATATATACAGTACGGCCAATTCACAGTAGTCATATTCATGAGTGCAACAAGGTACATTTTTATTCGTAAATACTTTGTCAAACGGATGTTTCATAAAAATAAGGCTTTCTAAATATATGTCATAGTAAGATTCTTTCTGATACATACAAACGATTGTTTCATGAATCAAATATAATTTTTCTGATTTTTTAATTTTCTGTTACGAACTCTTGTTGAATCTATTATCATCATTTTTAAACAAACTTTCAAGTATTCTTTAATAAATTTAACTTAATATTGAAATTTGGCATTTTTAACCGTAATTTTAACTTACTATAAAATCAAGAAACAACCCTGTTGAAGAAATATTATGTGGATGAACACATGAAAAAAAATTTTAAACACCACCCAAATAATATATAAAATTGCAACTGTAACGCGCTGCTTTACAGATCTTTACTATGTATTCTTCAAAGAAGTGTAAATCAATTACTAATATATAGACATGGGCATCCTCATGAAAAGGAACCTTATGGACGGAATTCAGAAAACGCGTTGTCGCGTTTTCCTGTGTAAGACCGACACAAAAAAAACGCAAAAAATAAAAACTGACCATAAGGGCCCTTTTCATGTGCCGCCCCCCCCCAACTCTCATTAAACGAAATATTTAAGATCATGGTATCAATGCTAATGAATTTGAAATAGAACAAGTCACTACATACGAAAATATCGTCGACAAAAAAAAGACAAAACCACAAAACCTCGTTTCGTTAACGGATCCATCGTTCTTTCCTTGAGGTTCATCCAGTTCAACTCCGCACCATTCTCCAGGTGCGAACTCAGTGGTGCCCAGGTACCTAAGAACTCCTGTTTTACTTCCTTGGCTAGAGGAAACTATTACTCGCTCCCCTATCCGGAGTTCTTTGTGAGATACCGACGAAAGGCTTGTGGTCGACGTGTCTGCACGAGGACAATAGTTTAGGGTTATGTGTCTTTACTGAGAAAAAATGTATACAATACAAGACATAAAGAAGTTACAAACAACAAAAATACTGTTAGTCTACTCTAACTCCCTAACAAGTAACAAATCCAATTTATCAATGAACAAAATAATTTTGGTGCTTACTTAACTACGAAAGGTGTGGCGAACTAGTGCTTAGAGTATCCAAAAAATTTTTTTTATCTATGAATTACAAAATTTTTCCGAATTCGATTCAAGTAATATCGTTCTCTGAATAAAAAAAGTATTCTAAGCAAAATAGTAAATTTGTTATAATAACATTCGTTATCAAGAGATTTTAAAAGATAATTCTAGAACATACAAGTCAACAATTTTAAAAAGATATGTGTTTTTCAAGATTATAACATCTACATTTTTAATCAATTATTTCAAATATTTGGCTGTACTAACTTGCATTAGATTCCGAATTATTTTACCAAAGCCATTGGCAACTTTGTTTTTGGAAATTTTGTTATGCCTACTTGTTTTACGTGAAAAAGTATTTGATAACAATTGGAAAAATTTTATAACCCTCCGGTATATAATGAATTAGGTAAACTGTCCCCTAAATACCTTCTTTTCTCAGTTTACGAATTAGTAACCAAAACATCAAACAATATTTTTTTCCGAATATAATGCTCCTAAACATTATATTTTAATATACAATTAATTAATTAATATGGATCGTTTCCAAAATTCCTTAATTTTTTAGTACGATTTTTATCAAATAGAACTTTTCACAACCAACTAAAAAACTTTTTTTTCATTAATTCAAACCTCAAATAGAACGAAAATGCCCATTTGAGAGATCAGGAATAATTTTTGTAATGAGAATACATTTAAAAGTTTATAAATTATTGTTAAAAAATGTAGAGTGAAGATAAAAAACTTTTAAATAATTGACTTCTTCCAAGTTTTCATCTAAAATGTGAACATAAAATTTCGGGAAAAGACTTTGAAACATTTATAAACACCTTCAAGTCTGAAATATTAGTCTTTGGGTAAAGCGGACTGAACAATTTCAAAACTTTTTCGCAGCGACCTATATCAATTAAAATAGGTATATGTGCAAAATTCATTCATGGCAGTTAAAAATTCTTTAAAATTGTTACTCAATAAAAAATACATATGGTACGTTTAAAAAATTGAAATACGAAACTTGAATAATAAAATTTTGCATGTTTTGGAAGAAAATATGGTGTCTGTAATGTAATCCTAAATTTACTCATTTACTCAAAGAATAAGAAATTTCAACAAGAAGTGAATAAATCCACTGTACCAAAAATAATAATTTTTACGAAAATGACTCCCACATCAACTTTCTAATTAAGTAAACAAAAAAGCATCACAATTGTTGATTGTACTGTTTATTAACTAAAAATTTATCATCAGTCATCGTTAATTTTTCTAACAAGGAGTAACACTACATTAACAAACTGCGTTCGAATCTCCTTTTCAGATCTAGGAACTATAAAACCCATCGAAGAAGCTGTTTAAGAAAAGGCCTTCTGAACCCAAGATTCGGACGCAAGTTTTTTGTATCTATATCTAAAATAAAAGCTTTATTATTATACTTTACTCTACGGTTAATGTGAGATTACTTAACGCATCCTTTCAAGGGTCATGGTTATTAAATTGTACAAAAGTTGATGCAGGTAGGGGTGAATTGGACAGTCTAAAAAATAAACTATGCTACGATAACATAAATAGTCCAGAGAAAATTAAGTACAGAAAACAGTACATGTCAAGTGACAGATCTCGGTAGTAACATTACGTTTAAAAATCATGCTGCTCTCTACACACGATCTGAACTGTACTTGGTTCGGGTCTTACTTAGCGAGGGAGACATGGATTTGTTGAGAGAGCATCTTGTACTTTCAGCTGGTGAAGTGGGAGACATGTCGGCTACATCTGTCAACGGTTGTCTGGTGAGTCTAGAAAGACGTGAAAAAATACCACGTTTGGGCTCGCATTGGAAATAGCGAGAACCAGCAACTGAACCATCATTTTTCCCTAAAACAAAAATTTCGTTACACTTTTTTTTACAAGATTTTTCCAATTTTTAAAGCTGTGAGTTTGAAATATTCCATTTAGTAACAACGGTACACTTAAATTTGCCTCAAATATTGTTAAGAAAGTATGAACGTTAGGGTGGTCCAATAACAACAATTTGGATCTTTTTATGTATCGCACCCTCATTTTATGTTATTTGGTGAAAAAAGATTTTTCTTATTTTTTGAGATTTGAAATAATTTAGAAGTGGCTCTCAGCCCTAAAAGTACCCAATGCCTAGCCTAACCAATTTTCTTTGGAAATAAATCGCACATCCCGGTTTCTTTCTGATTCTGTTTTGGGGATGCCTCCCGAATATTTTAGGTCTAAAATTAAAAACAACCAGTTGGATCCTTTTTGAAATAACCAAATTTGAGAATTTTTCTTCTAATTTTTGAATATATTTTTATAAACCAATTGAAAGTGAAATTTCATCACGCAACTTCTTTAATTTTTCCATTCTCATCAGAGAAGGTATTAGATTTGTGTAAAATTTGACCCCTGCCGTTTTTGTCAAATGTCCACGTTTTGAGACATTCTGAACCCAAAAAAAACAGGTATAGGTATAGGTATAGGTATAGGTATAGGTTAGCACGATAACTTTCGAAAGAATTAACAGATTGGATTGGGCTCTGGTATACTCTTCAAGTGTCCTAAAATGAAGGTCAAGTTCGTTAGCCAGCCATTTTGGATACAAATTCAAAAAGTGAGCGTTTTTTCAAAAATTTTGAGACCACTTTTTTCAAATTTAAAAATTCTATGTAAGGATGTTCGTAGTACTCAAAGAGACAAGTTATCCCCATGACTTTTTTTGATAAAACAAAAATTACTGGATTTATAGCATTTACAAAATTCCAAAAAACAAACGAAAATGAACATTTTAAGCCAAACAACGCACGATATGAAAAAAAGTCAGAAGAAGAAAAATGTTTCTTTTTAAGCAGTCTACAATATTGTTATAAGACTTGTTTTTTCTTGAAAAATAGAAAATTCAAATTTTTATCGCACAAAAAAATAATGAAATATCAAAAATTCCATTCTGTGGTCAAAATATACAAGATACGAAAAATGATGTATTGACAACAATTTTGCACTCAAAAAAGAACTGATTTAAGGGCATGTGACACAGTCAAATACCTAAATTTACCGACCTCACTTTTTTAATTTTCCGAATTTTTTTTTTAATCTAAGAACTTTTTTTGTAAATAAAATATCGGGCTGAAACTTTGGAAAATGTATGAGAAGACAATAAACTATGTTTACGTACTTTATTCGAGGAGGAACTTCGCAAAAAATTATTTTCGAAGAAATTAAAACTGGGTGGATTTTTTGAACCTAAATACTTTTTTATAAGTAAAATATCGGCTTCAAACTTTCAGAAATGCAAGAGCCGACAGTAAAGTACGTTTATGTACATCATTTGAGTATAAAAGATGCAAAAAGAAAAATTCCAACTAAATGTCAACTCCGGTATTCGCGATGGGTACGAAAATGCGAAGTCTGGCGGCCACTAATCGAGGCTCTATCAGCTGGCTCGTCTACATCTGAAATATGGGGTCCACGCTGTCAAAGATTGATGATGCGGTGTTCTTACAATAATATTTTATATAAGTTGTGTCCAGCATAAAAGTTGAGTGAAATATGTTGTTTCAATGTTGAATTATGTAAGTATTGAAATCGTTATTGGCTTCGTTTAGTGGCCGCCAGACTTCGCATTTTCGTGCTCACAGCGAATACCGGCCGAACTGGCAACCGTTGTTGACATCTAGTTGGAATTTTTCTTTTTGCATCTTTTATACTCAAATGATGTACATAAACGTACTTTACTGTCGACTCTTGCATCTCTGAAAGTTTGAAGCCGATATTTTACTTATAGAAAAAGTATTTAGGTTCAAAAAATTTCAAGGTACAAAAACAATATGTACAAAAATGGTCGCAGTTTTATTTTCTTTGAAAATAATTTTTAGCCAAATTTCTACTCAAATAAAGTACATAAACGTAGTTTATGGTCTTCTGATACATATTACAAAGTTTCAGTCCGATATTCTATTTACAAAAAAAGATTTTAGGTCCAAAAAAAAAATTTAATAAACTGAACAAGTGAGGTCGGTAATATAGGTGTTTGACTGTGTCACATACCCTTAAGAATAAAATAAATTTTTGGACAAACGACACAAACCACGAAAAAAATTAATATACAAAAGTTGTTCACTCAGAAAATAGCTACACATTTTTTATTAATCATTTTTTGATAAGATGCGTCATTTTTGTTTCAATCGTGAAAAATAACATTAACAAGAAAAAAACATTGTGGAAAAACGACGCAAGGTACGAAAAAAGATGAATAGACAAAAGTTGTTCAACCAAAAAAAATCTACAAATTTGTTATAAACTTTGCTATAATAATGTTGAACATATAATGTAGAAAATTTCGCATTTTGGACAAAATCGAGTGCGAAGCACGAGGTACGTGATGAGAATGTATTCGTTAAAGCCGAAAGAGCTTTAACAAAAGAGAATTCACGATCACCAAATTACAGTTGTCGATACTTTGACCTTTAATTTTAAAAGGTCTGTGCACAAATGTGGGAGAAATACAAAGACCGAGCGCGTAGCGCGAGGTAAATACAGTATCGAACAGATGTTTTCATATTAGGCTTAAAATACTCGGGAGACATCAGCAAAACACAATTAGAAAGAAAACCGTGGTGTGCAAACTCTTTTCAGAAAAAGTGATTTCAGACTAGGCGTGGGATACTTCAAACGTCGAGAACCAAATCTTAATTTTTTTTCAAATCTATAAAAATGAGAACAATTTTTTTCACCAAATTACACCAAATGAGAGGATGACTGGCATGAAAAGGCCCCTCATGACCTTTGGTATAAAAGCACGCTTATCGTACTCACCAACTTTAAATGCGTTTTTCTCGAAAAACCGTTTTTAGAATTCCCAACGTCAAAAAGCCTCGGGGACTTGTTTTTTAACATAAAGGGTTCGTCAAGGGCTTAAAATATGTAACAGTAATTTATCCGGATATATGACTTTATACGTAACTCCATACCGACCATTTTCAAGCGAACGCCCATATATGTACTTTGTAATAATAGTAACAAAAAGCAAAAAAAGTTACCCTGAAGAGTTCCGAACATTCAAGGGCGGGGTCTTCTGGTTTCGAGGTTCAAAAAATCGATTTTTTGTACATATTTCGAATTTAGAAGTTATTAGAAACGTGCCTTGGCATAGCCGATTATATCGTGAGTTTTTCTCATCATGTTTTATTCCATCATTTAGTTTAAACGCGTTTTCCCAAAAGTCGTATTTTAAAAAATTTTTGGTAAGACTTCGACTAGAAATATTTGGAATATCGGGTCGGTTTTTTTTAATTGTTCAGCTGACATGTCGCTAGGTTGGGACACAAGCGTCAAGGACGCTCCAAGGTCGCGAGTGCGGAAATAAATTTGTTTAAACGTCATTTTTTTGGATTCGAAGAACGTATCAATAAATAACAAAAAACCGTTTTTTGTGTTATCATGTGTAGTTTCTTTGCAGTGAATTTCCAAAAATAGGCTCGAAATCGTGGCTCGAAACCAAAAGCCCCCCGTAAGACTTAATTTAAAAATTACTACAATTTCATCATCAAAATTTGCTACACGAAATTTTCGAATTTAATTGAATTTTACACGGAGAAAATTGATTGGGAAACATTCTGCAAAATTTGTGTAAAGCTAGGACATCGAGGCACTTGGGGAAAGTGTAAAATTATTTTGGTACAGTTTACAACACTATTTTGCGTGTTTACTGAATAACACATTTTGAAGTCTCTTATTAACCTTTGAAAGAATACCCGAAGTTGAGTAAAACGAGCGGTTGCTTGAGGGAAATTGAAAGGGGAAACGGAACATGAAGGGGAGGGGGGGGGGGGGCAATGACTGCTTCGAAGTCAAATACTCGAAAAAGAAAAAAGAGTTAGCAGGTTTCATAACGCAGTGGTTAGTGATGAATTTTAATGCTAAGGATCCAGCGTTTGAGTCCTGGTACCGAAGGAAAATGTTTTTATTTATTTTTCTATATTTCCCGAATGCCTCTATGTCCCCATTTTGCGCAACTTAGCCAAGTAAAGCTTACTCAGAACATTTTTCTCCGTGCATGAAATGGAAGTTTTAGAAAAAATTAAAGTTTGGACAAATTATACTTTGAAGTTATGTGCAGCTTCAGGAAAGTAATTTTAGGTCGAATTTTTGATAAGATTAATTTAATGTAATTTCAATGTTAAAATTACATAAGAACTGTGCCAAACAATATTTTAATGCTGCCTGCACTTGTAAGAATATGCAGCTGAACCAACAAAATGTTGGTCAGTTCAAGCCCAGCATATGGTTATTATATGGTCAACAAAACATTTAGTTGACCCGATGAAGATTTTTGGTTCGTAAAATTAGCTTGATTTTACCGAAATTTTTGTTTGATTTAACCTAATATAAATATGTAATTTGGTCGATTGAACCAAACAAAATTTGTTTCAATCGACAAAATATTCAGTGAAATTAACGAAATATTTCATAAAATTAAAAATACCAATAAACCAAATGTAGTATCAATAACCAAACAATTTTCCTGATTGAACCAAACTTTTTTCTGATTGTTTAATAAAATTTTTCCCCAGCCCCTAATTATTAAATGAACTTACCGATAGGCTCGTCAAGTACTATGCCAGCCCAGTCTCCTGGAGCAAACTGGGTTTCGCCAATATAAGCGATTTGGCCAGGTTTTGTACCACCGACCCATACTCGATCACCTATTATAAAGCTGTCTGTGTCTTCCGTCAGAACCACGCTATTATCTGTTCAGGATTTAAAGAACATGTCACATATTTTCATTTTTCTTAACACTTTTAGATTGACGGTCTTCTCAAATTTTCAAACTTTACGTCTAATTTAATACTTTTCTTTTCTTTCACTTTATCTCCAGGAAAGTTAAATTTTCGATTATAAATATTGCACTAGCAACATCATAACTTTCAACACATCTATTTTGTGCTATTTTTTCTATATAAGCCTAAATTTAGCTTGGATACAATCTAAAATCTATCAGGCTGAAAACGATGCGCTTTTCATTCGCCGACAATAAAACAAAGAAATTTTCACAAAGCAAGCAAATAAATTTGTTGACAATATGCTTTACAAAAAATTTCTTCAAACTAACAATCTTGAAAAAAGAGATATTGGATAACACATGAATTGTAACTAATTACTTATACATACATATACTTTCCTGAATTTAAATTAGGAATCACGAAAAATAAGACACTTTTACTTTGCTTTTATTATATTTCATACACACTATCGACAGAAAGTTTAGGTTACCCTTAACGGTCTGAAAATTTTAACTTCACTTCAAAGACGAATATCTGCGCAGAACTATGACTTTGTAAGTAGAATCATTTTAAATATTAGAAAATTTCGCGTCGAATCAGCCTAAGTTAAAATTATTTTAATGAACGAGTCCAAAAAAAAATATATTTAGTTTCAAAGTTAAAAGCTTTTTTTAGCTAAATGAACATTTTTAAATCTTGAGTTCACTCTTTGCCAAATCTAGAAAAGTATTCCTAAAAATTTCGAAAAACCATAAGATCAAGATAAACTGCTTTTCTTTAAATCTAAATCAAGAGCACGCTTAAATATTATGCAATTGATGAGTATTCATACAAAATATTTACTTGTGCCATTATTATTTTTAGGAGCCAAAGGTCCGAGATTCGTCGTTAACGTTCATTTTTTTTATAAGGTAACACTTCAAATTCCTTTATATTCCATTGTATATCTAATTAAATCTGAAATTGGTCCTTATCAAAAAATGAAGGTTAACGACGAATCTCGGACTTATGGCTCCAAAAATAATTATTGCACGAATAAATATTTTTTATGAATACTCAGCAATTGCATAATATTTAATCGTGCTCTTGATTTAGATTTAAAGAATAGCATTTTCTCTTGACCTTCTGATTTTTCCAAATTTTTAGGACCACTTTTCTAGATTTGGCAAAGAGCTGAACTCAAGATTTCAAAGTGTTCATTTAGCTAAAAAAAACTTTTAACTTCAAAACTAAATATTTGTTGTCTTTCGTTCATTAAAATGATTTCAACGTAGACTGATTCGACGTAACATTTTCTAATCTTTCAAATGACTCCACTTATAAAGTCGCAAATTCAGTTTCTGCACAGATATTCATCTTTGAAGTGAAGTATGAATTTTCAACCGGTCAAAGGAAATGTACCCAAACTCTCTGTCGGTAGTGTACTGCTCGTAAGAAATTTTTTGCAACACTTGAATGCTGATGAACCAAAAAAAACAACAATCTTTTAAAGGCAACACAAAAACCTACCTGATCCTCGTCTCAAACCGGCCTCACTCAATCGGCGGCCGTGAGTCTCCCAAAGATGCTCCATCAAATCTGAAGTATCATGCAACACAATGCAAATCAAACTAAAAGCAATGCAACAAGAACATTCAAAATGTCTAGAACTAAACATACACATCCACTAAATATGTAAATTATTGACTTATTCGGCACAACTTTCTCACAAATACAATTACAAGTTTAAAGTCTCAATAAACAAGAATTTTGTTCAAAATAAAACAGTGCGAAATCGAACTTTTTTAAATGAGTTCGGTTCTCAATTAAATGATTTTCTTTTCTTTGAAAAGATTGCAATTATTTTGTGCAAATATAAACAAATCGTATTTAAAAAAACAAGAATTTTTCTTTTCCTGAACGGTCCTTGAACGAATCTGCAGTGTACTGAAAAGGCACATCATGTTTCAGGGTAGGGCAATAGTTGCCTATGATTTATCGATGCTTTGCATCTTATAAACGGAAGTTGAATCTAATGGACCGAAGCCTTAGATATAAAGTTATGTAAGAACTTAATTAATAACATTGGGCGCGTTTAAGAACGAAGCTCTCGGTAGTTACAGCAATCAATTGTAAAGGACGATGCCGATTGTAATTGTATACACTATACCTGTATACAGTGTAATGTGTATTAATAACTGTGATGAGAATAAATCAAGTATGCAAATGTACTGAACTTCAAGAATCTCATAATAATTTTTACAGCGCACAGTAAGCCAGAAATGGGTTTCTTTTTTGACAAGTCACGCAAAATTTTAGATCCTCATTCCTCAATTTTGATTTTTTTGTTATAAATACCCCAAACTGAATTCCTAAAAATAGCATGATCTATTGCTTGTTGAAAACTTGCAACTTTATGTATAATTACAAAATCGAAGGGAAAGGAAAATATAAATTTAAAAAAATGGTGAATTTATTGCAAGAGCCCCAGGTGAAAATATCCACGTGGAAATACACGTGAAACTTCACGTAGAATTTTTTTATTTTTTATTCTATTTGTATCTTAAATCTAAGACTATACATACCAAGGCCAAGAAAGGATTTATTCAAATAGTTACGATTTAAAAAAAATAAAGCTCTTATGTGCTACAATTACAAGGTCTAAATATGTAATGTTATGATTCACGAGAAGAGCACATGACCTCAAAACATTAATATCCTCATTATAATAATGTTATTCCTTAGATTTTTTTTAATAATTGATTTAATAGGAGTACATTTGTATTCAGACTTAAATGTTTCCCTTCTACATTTGTTTAACTCTAAAAGCAGTCGATTTAAAGCTCCACGTCTTTTAAACGAAGTTGTTCAATTTTAATTGATTAATTTTACAATATTGTGAACGTTTCCAATACAAAAAATAAATTTAAAAGGCTTGCTTATTTTTCAATCTATTCAATAAGAAATGTTTAAAAAATTAGATTGTTTAGTTTTAATTACAATTGATAATAAATTGCTTAATTTCCAACGTTTGAATTGGAAAATTTTATTATTTTTACAATATTAAAAATATTTATATTATATTTTAATTATCTTTCTTCAATGATTCAAAGATACAAATATAATTGTTAAATTTTGGAAGTTATACGTTTTGAATTGTTCACTTTCTACGTTTTAATTTTGTAATTAAAAGTTCAATAATTTAACTTTTAAGAGCATAAGATACTATTTGTCCCATTTAAAAATTTTAAACAATTTCAATTTAAAAAATCGTTCAGTTCTCCTTCATTTTTTGGAACTTCATAAACTCAATTTGAAAAAATATAAATTTAAACGTTTTAATTTGATTTCAATTGAACAATATGTTAAATTTTAAACACTGGGAATTTGAAATCGTTTAATTTTGAACAGTTGACAGTCAAAAATTGTCAATTTTGAATGTTTGACTTTTTCGAGGGGTTAACCACTAGCAATTATTGACGCACACCTGAATTATAGAATTCAATGAATTAGAAAAATAACAAAATTAATAATAAAATTTAATGCAAATATTTTGAAAATAAAAAAAAGCTAAATGAATCAGTCATTGACTTTTTGCTTTACAATTAGACATTTTTAACTAATTCAGATTTAGAGAGAAATGATTCAAAATGTAATGTATGCATTACTCGAAGCGTTACTTTAGTCCTTAGAATTTGTGCTCAGACGATAGCGCGCCAGACTTCCATGCAGGACGTCTGGGGTTCAATCCCTGAGCCGGGTACCAATGGAAAATTTTCTATGTACTTCTACCGGGGCTTCGGTGGTTCGGAACCCACCTTAAACTGTAGGTCCCCTCAGAAAAAGCTGGTATCATACCAAGGTGAGGCTCCATGTCGAGGGGACTAGCCTTGGGGGTCTAAGCCGATTTTGAGCAGACTCGAAAATGAGTAAGCGTTCTTCTTGCGCTTGGGGGCTCCTCCTACAGAGGGCACCACGCTCGATTGTCGCTGACCGATTTCGAGTAATGAACACAGACACACATACACTTACATAACACCCCAGCACAGTGCTTCGAATCCGTGCATCTACCACCTGATGACTTCAGAGGGATCGCTCCGTCCACCCTAGCCTGCTAGGGCGGCTGCCGAATGGCAGAGTGGGTGAGGATCACTTTGCCTGATCAACAAAGGAGGACGTAATTTACTGTGCGATAGGTATGCCTGGCACCTGAGAGGTATAATCTCAGAACGTTGATAACAACGAAAACCCGCCGAGATCCAAAAACACTCGGCGAAGGATGGCCGGATTCGGAGTACTGCCCTGAGAATAAACACGGGTATGGCACAATATGCTTTATAGCTTAAGCGCCAGGGGTGGAACCTCACGCCCCCCCCCCGCCTACATTAAAACCAACCAACCAAAACAACCGAATTCATAAGTACACCAGAGACTCGATAGATGAACAATCTCGGGGGTTGACTGAAAATAGCCTTGTTCATATAACGCGTACAACGAAACGTAAACAGGCAGGGCCGCCTGAACCGTTTCCATAATATTGCGCAATCTACTTGACTGAGTAGTATAGTGCATGCGTCCCTTCAGAGGCGGAGTCGCAGCCGTCTCTCGCCCTGCCCCCTGAGAAACTGTGGGGACCAGCAATTCTAGGAATTCATAGAACGCGTTCGATCGCGCGTTCAAATAGTGAGTCTCTAGTGTATAGATGTTCGAAATTTTAATATGGAATAGTATAATATTTGCTTTTATAGGTATTTCTATTTGAATTTTAATATACGGTATTACCGTATATGAAATTAAATTAAATTGTGTGTAGGTTTGGTAAATTAGAAAAGTATATTAAATTTAAGATACACGTATATATGTGAAAACTAAACCTATTTATCTAAAATTTAATATACTCTTAAATCAAATTTATAAAACCATTGTATTTCGAAATTCAGTGGCGGTAGGTAGTGCATATGTGCTTCATATTATTTTATACTCATATATAAAGCATTTACTTTCATATTAAATTTACGAAACTATTATGTTTCGAAATTCAGTAGCGACAGTTAGTATGCATATTTCTGCCCTCCTGATGAAGAAACTGTACAACTGCATTTTTATTAAAAATTAGTTTTTTATATCGTTGGATTCGCAATGAAAAGACGAATTTAACTATGCTAATCACTATTAAAAATTGTAATTAAATCTCGAGATAATTAGGTCTCAATTAGCATATCTACAGCGATTTTCGAGAATTCCTGATGAAGAAACAATACATCTGCAGAAATTCTAGCATATCTACACGAATTCCAGGATTTGGGATAGTGCGCTGAGTGGTGCTGACCCCTCAGATCCTGATAAAAGAAACACATCTGCGCAGATCTGTTTTTGCTCATAAGGATCCTCGGTCTTTCTGCAGTCCGATTTCCTGAAATCGAATAGGGTATCTTTAAAAGTTTAAACCATCGATCCTTCTTTTCAATAGCAAATCTGCATTTTTTATCTGTCATGCAAAAATAATTATAGTTGATTAATAATATAATTATTATTAATTATCTGAAATCATTATAGGAATATAATTAATACATTAGTATCCCTTAGAGACTATCGTAACCATTTGGTGATATTAGAAAAATTGTTATTTTTTAAAATAATTCCGAAGCTTTTAATTTAAAAATTGTGAGATAATTGGACAATGTTTTTAAAAAAATCCCTCGCATGATTTTGTTGTAAAAAAGCATATAAAAAGTTATAAATATTGTTGTAAAAATACATTTAATCTCTGATTTTGCCCGAATAATTTAAGTAAGAGATGAAAAAGTTGATCGAGTCCTTTTTTGACAGTTCAATTTTTGATTTTCTGAAATTCTTTTTAAAAATTTTTAATCATATGTACGGTGATATACATAACATATGTAGTAAAAAAGTTTCAATAAAATTTAATGTCAAACAAAAACTGGGTCCTCTATAAGAGGTGTTTGTAGCACTATTTGGATTAAAAAAACCTCCATAAAAGACCCAGCTTTTGTTTGACAGAAATGTTTGTGAGAAATTTTTTACTATATATTTTATGCATAATAGTGTGCACATAATTAAAAATTTTAAATAAAATAATAATCTCACAAAAACAAAATATGAATTTTCAAAAAAGGGCTCGATCGCATTTTTCATTTCCCACTTGTTCTAATACAAATATCTTTTATTTGTACTGATTATATACATTTAAAAATAAATATCAGTTGTGTTCTATGATATATTATTGTAAATAATTCATTTTTATCTCTACTCTTTTTAGTAATATAGTTTCTTAAATTCTTTCATATAAAGAAAAAATCAATAATTTTACCTAAAAAATTGAGAAATGATCATATAAAGTACATTTTTCAGTATATTTGGCAAAAATGGGAACATTTAATTCAAAATCGAGTTGGGGAGTAATTTTTTGGATATTAGTTTTTTTTTTAATGAAGAATTTTAACATCAATGTATATTCAACTGACAGATCTCAGATTATTATACAAAAAATATAAATAAACATATAAAAAAAATATATGTAAAATATGAATAATATATTTATATGAAAATAAATAAAATAATAAAAAAAAATGTCGAGTTAAATTTAGTAGAATCTGTAAAATTCACATACATATTAAAAATCTTTTCCTTTAATGGATATTATTTATTGTTAGAATTTTTTGTTATGCTTGTCAATCATAAGGTGTGTAAATGACACTGTTAAGCGAAATTAAATGGTTTTAATAAACAATTAATAATTTGACCAAAGTCTGTACACTCTTTTATTTTATTTTGTGCTCAATGATTTTAATGATCAAAATATCAAATTAATTACTTTTGTATTACAAAACTTAATAATTAATTGTAATTCAATAATTAATTAATAATTACATCATAATTTTACTCCGTTATCAAGTTTTGAAAAATTTGTAGTCGTTAAGTTTCTCCAGCAGGAAACTCAGTGGTTCTTGAAGGCATTAGTCATTAGTTTCCTGTATTCGGCAGCACAACTGCGCAGATGTGATTATTAGTCTGGATTCTCGGCGACTTTGTGCATTATCTAAAGTTTTGCATATAAATAATTGGAATTCGCCATTTTTGTTTGTTTTAATGAATAGAGCATGTCCGATTTACCCAAGAACAGTATTTTTTTTCAAAAAGTCTCATACGTTAAAAGGTACAGATTCAAACGCATTTTATTGAATATCTCTGTTCTTCTCAAATGCAGTTGTATAGTTTCTTCATCAGGACGGCAGATTTTCTTCAAATGGGACCTTTGGAACCACAAGTCGGTTCTAATAGAAACCCCAGTTTTTTCTGTGAACATCCAGATTATACGGCTTAATATCTATAGATTGATGTCCTAAATTTTAAAATCCAAGATCATAAATAATATAATCAATTTTTTTCAGTGTATCAACTAAGGTGTTTGTCTTAGAGCGTCTTAGAGCCACGTTCACTTCGATCTACTGTATCATTGAAACACAGTAGTTTATCTCCGGTGAAGCGAGCGTAAAATTCTGTCAGCCCGCTCACGAAATGCCCATGTGCAGCTGTGAACGGCCTAAAATTGACTAGATTGCGCCTGCTTTACATGCATGAAAAGTTCCGTCTTCAAGGGGGTCGGACAAAAAATTATTTTCCAATTTTCTTCCTTTTTTACTTAAAAAAATATTAGCACTACATTTGTAGCTAAAATTAATCCTGACATATTATTCGACAAAAGATAGTATCTTTAGACAGTTAAACCTATGAAGACACTTCTTTTAGTAAAATATACATAAAAACCATAATTTTCTTACCCTCCCCCCCTCTCACTGATTCTTGTTTATGATTTACAATTCAAAGTTATTCGAAGAATTTAAGAAACTACAAAGAGTTCAACACAATTCAAAAGAATTAAACAACAGATGTACACCTGAATTCAGTAGTGGTTAACCTCTTTGAAATTTCAAATAAAAATTTGAAGTGAATGAAGATTTCCAAGAAAAAATTAATGTCTCACTTCTGAAATTATTCAAGTTCAAATTGTGCCATAGGAAATATTACTGTATAGATAATGGACATTAAATGTTTTAAGCTTAAAACCCTACTCAAATTAGTGATTCACGTGTATTACAATTTCATCCTGCGGATTCTTACTAAATAATTGTGGCGCCACATTTGCCAAATACTAACAAAAGTATTGAATTCCGATTTAACAATGATAACACATCTGTCAAAATATAACCGAACCATAAAAAACATGATTTTAAATCTAAATTCTAAGTCATAAAAGCATTCATGACTGACATCACACGTGAACTTGGAAATTGTAAAAATGGCAAAGCCACCGCCGATTTTGTTCATGCATCGTTATGATGAAGACACGATCATCAGCTGATTTCCTATGCGATGTAATGCTTACTAAAAATCTTGTACTGCTTAATGTGGGGGATAAAACCATAAAAAAGGAATCATCGGTATGTCCGGGTATCTCGATTCTCAATTTAATTAATTATTTATGAATCTTGTAGGTGTGGCGGCAGTAGGTCGGTTTTGCGTAGGCAGAAGCTTGTGTTCGAGACGATGCTTTTGCGATAGTAAGATTATTGTTGTGAAACAGCGAATTCCTCGTTTGTTGAAAAAATAAGAAGCCGAGTTTTTTGAACTAACCACTTTTAGAAAACCTGAAGGAAATCTAGTATAAACAAAAGCATGCAGCTTAGGTCGTCTGTTCAGCGACTTTATACCTCATGCCGTCAAGGTGGTCGCGGAATACTTAATCCAAGCTTTCACTGGTTAATGGCCTGAAAAGCATCCCTACGTGTCAAAGAAATGCTAAGACACTTGCGGGGAAGATGCAGGAGGCGGTCGTCCTTGGGTCGCTCCGCGTCCTCGGGGTTCGCGAGACTTTTGTCAGATCGTCGAATTGATTCCATCGCAGACTGTAACCGCCTATCTCACCGTCGTGAGACGTGGTTACAGCTGAAACGTTACTACGGTATAGCTGGGAGCAAGTGCAATTTTGTAGAATGGCACCCGCTCCCGGTAAAATCACGCGGAGGTCCTTATGACAAATTCTTAAATATATATATAATTTAAAAAAGGGGGTATACAACTACTGCAGGGTCCCACTGAGAGCAACTGCCATCTAAAAATGACACCGGCTCCCAGTAGAAACGCGGTAAATCACACTTATGGCCACGTCTCACAACCGTGAGATGAGTGGTTACAGGGCACGATGAAATCACAACGACAGGCCGGCGAAACCCTTGTGTGTCTTGAGGACACGAAGCGACCCAAGAATGGCAGCTTTCTCCATCCATCTCGTAAGTGCCCTGGCATTTTTTTGGCACGCGGGTATGGCTTTAAGGTTACGAACCAGCGATAGTTTTGCACCTCCGAGAGCACCTATCACAAGGACAATTACTTGTGCCGAATAGTTTGTGTACAGTCGTTGCAGCTGCCTTTTAAGGTCTTGATACCTGTCCTCCTTTTCCTTTCTCCTTGGCAGTGATGTTGTATTTGCACGGAGCCGAGAATTCGATCACGAATATAGTTCGTTTCTCGAAGTCTTGGACAACGATGTCAGACGTAGAGTGTGCAACGGAGACTGCTGTCCGAAAATCGTAGTTCCAGAAAATTTGGCACTTCTCGTTTTGGACAATTGCCTCTATCTCCCTTGGAGCGTTCGGCAGGGCAGGGTCGCGACCAACACCGTAAGATGGACAAAGATGGTAATAAAGCACTCTTAGGGCCGCATTATATCTGTAGATATACGTCGTTCCTGCGTGGGCGTGGGTGGGACACCCCGATAGTATGTGTTCTAGGTACTCAGCTTGTGCATGACACGCTCTGCACCTATCACTGGGAACTTCTTGACATAAAATACGGTGACGGTGTGCTAAGGTGGAAATGACACCGCCCTGGCATGCAAAAATAAAACCCTCTGTACCTGAATTAAGCCCTGATGATCTGAGGAAAGCAAAAGTTTGCTCCTTCGATAAGGACTGATTTTCTACATTTCTGTGAAAGTTTCCGTGCATTTTCTTGTCGAGTAGCTGTTGGTGAAATTTTTCAACTTCTGCTTTCTTCACTTCGGCTTTTAGAAGTGAAGCATCTAGATGGAGTAATGGACTTTCCTCACTCCTGATGTTAAAATTAAGGCCAAGGGTCTCGGTCGCTTGCTCCGCGGCTTTGTAAAGGAACGCTCCTTCGCCAATCATCTCGTCGTTCCTGATCATTTTTAGGAGAGGATCTCTGCCATTCGCAACGACGTACGCCAGGGGTCCGCAGCGAGGGGAAATTTCTCGAGTCCAGCTCTTTTAACACGTGTGGATCGCTCGCTTCGTCTCTCCCACCAAGAGTCTCTACTCTAATCTAAGAGTTCGGGGTGGTGGTAAATTCTGACGTCATAGAATATAATTTACCACCACTCCGAACTCTTAGAGTAGAGTAGAGACTCTTGGTGGGAGAGACGAAGCGAGCGATCCACACGTGTTAAAAGAGATGGACTCGAGAAATTTCCCGTCGCTGCGGACCCCTGAGGTACGCTGTACTTAGAACAATTCGGTTATGAAGACACTGGAGATTCAGAAATATGCGTCCGCCTTGACAGCGTGAAATGTATAATCGTGGAACTGACGAATTGATATGCAAGCTTTTATGCATATGCATAATCTTGCGTGTGGAGATATCAAGGGCCGTAAGCTCGTTCTTCATCCATTAGGTATTTTCACTTCAATCACCAGCTAACTTCACTTCGTTGAGTGCTGAGGGGAAAACAATGGACCAAATGCATGGGATTCGTTTCATTTTTTTGCCTATTTTACTAATATCTTCGTAAAAACTGATTTTTTCTATATAAGTGTATTTGAAAAATAGTTTTTATTTTTTAAGAACTATTTAATGAAATAATAAAATGATAATAACTATTACAGGGATGCCAGCGGTTCAGTCGTTCAAATTTAGGGAAAAAAGGGGATTTTTTTTTAAAAAAGGGGATTTTTTGGGGAAAAAGGGGATCTTTTTAAAGTGTAAGGGGAGTGAAAATACATTAATAAATACTATATTTTGTATGACAATTGGTATAGATCTTCTTTGAGTTTCGCAAATGAAAGCTCTTGTACTCCGAATTATAGAAACTATAAACTCTCGCGGGATGTCAAATTTTATTCGAATTAACGAAAACATCGAATTATAGAATATTTTTAACATTGAAAGAATTGGAGTTTTGGCAGGAGCCAACAAGAAGCTTCGAATTATCGGAAATTCGAATTATCGGCGGTTCTAATTATAGAAGTTTCACTGTAGGTATATTGCTACATGAATACAGATGGAGGCCCAAAAAGACGGCTATAGTCTTTTAAAACCTAATTTTGTCGAATAAAGCAAATATTTGCTTAATTTAACCAAATGTTTTGGATAAAAATTTTGCTGCAGATTTTACACAAACAAAATTTTTGTTGATTCCACGAAAAATGTGAAATAATATTTGTTTTCAATTAATGTAATACTGAATGTTGTTTATTATAAATAAACTGTAAGACGCTCTTTAGGAACGTTTAATTATCAAAAATATTTTCACTTCTAATTAGTGTAATGATAAAAGCTTTTTTATAATAAAGAATCTAAAATTTGCTCTTTCGGAGCGTGTAATTTTCAAAAAAAAAAAAATGTATTTCACTTTAAATTACTGTAATAATAAATGCTTTTTCATTATATAGAATCTGTGATTTGCTCTTTCGAAGCGTGTGCAATTGTAGAAAATAATTTTACTTCAAATTAATGTGACACTAAATGTCGTTTTATAAAGAAATACCTGTAATTACAAATTTTCAAAGGTATTGATAATTATATGCAATTTAATAATTACATTTTTGCCTGTGAAAAATGTACTTCAATGCAAGTAAACAAGGATTATTATCTGAAAAAAAATCGAATTTGAGAAAAATTGCTTATTTATATGGAAAAAATTTTTTCTTACGTAGTACTAGAAATTTTTCCTAGAAAACGTTTTGTAGAATTACTCCTGAAATTGACAAATTTTCTAAATAGTATGGGATTTTCTTATTCCTGAACTTATGTGCAAATTTTTTAAGGGCAAATAGAATATTTTCTATGGAAGTGAGAATTTTTCTGAGTATAAATTGGGAAAATTTCCCAAATATTGTAGGAATTTTTCATTCCCAAACATTTATATAAAATTTCCCAAACCGATCGAAATGTTTCCATTCCAAAAGGAAAATTTTCCAAATTATTGGGAAAATGTCCAACTTTTTTAGGAAAATAATTTTTCCTACCCAAAGTTGGAAATTTTACGTACAAAATTAGTGGGAAAATTTCCGAATTGTTTTACAGTGGTACCTCAAAACCCAAAACAAGTATCTAATACTCGTTCTTAAATTGCAATTTAACCTCTAATATTTTTCGCGAGACTTCTTCTTTGTTCTTATATATATTTTCCGCAATATTCCCACAGACACACGTTGGCAATCAATCATAATTACTCCTTACTAAAATAACCAATCACAGTTCTAAAAAGTTCACGCACGCGAATATATCACATCCAATAAGAGGTATGCGAATTTTATTGCGCCCGCGTATATCAATTGTGGCGCGTGTTTTTGAATGTCTTGAAACTATGTGATCATTCTTACAAAAATGAATCTAAACATTGTGAAAAAAGGGAGAAATTGGGTCAAAATTCTCGATTTTAGGGATTTAAGGGGATTTTTCAAATTTAAGGGGGAAAAAAGGGGAAAAGGGGAAAAAAAGGGGATTAGGGAAAAAAGGGGACGGACTGGCATCCCTGCTATTAATCATTACGAAGATATTACAAAAATAAAGTTTTGTCCCATGCATTAGGTCCACTGTTTTCCCCTCAGCAATCGACGGAGTGAAGTTAGCTGGTGGTTGAAGTGAAAATACCTAATTGAACCACCCCAAAAGAGTAGAGTAGAACCGGGACGGCAAGCATGTTAGTCGCAGATACCTTGTTCAACGCCGACAGCTTGGAAGACAAAATCTGTCGAAGAAGGTGCTTGTATCTGCTTCGGAGAGACTCCTTCACTGATGTTACGTCCTGAATGCAGCTTGTGCGGATCTTGTATACCTCTCTCCAAAAAGTCTCTGCCTTCTTGGGCTTGGGTGGATTTTTGATAGAAACAGGGAGATCGCTGAAGAGGCGCGATATATATATATATATATATATATATATATATATATATATATATAT
>CAKNYM010047476.1:68119-81774 GCA_932195095.1 Andricus curvator | reverse complement strand
TGTATAACTGAAAGCCTTTATACGATAATGTCACACAATTTCATTAAGTTTATTAAGGTGCTTTTACCCGTTTCTTCATATTTAATATATATTTAGGTTTATTTAATTAAAAAAATGAATATATTGTTTACTTACATGTGAAATGTAACCTTCCAATCTTTCTTCTTACTCCTCCTTCCTGTATAATTCTTGCAAAGAGGAACTACACAATTCACCATTTTTCCTCTTGTCAACTTCTTACAGTTTAACAAGAGAAAATAAATGCAAACTTGTAAAAAAAAACAATGCACACGATAACTTTCGTACTTCGTACGATTCACGAAGTAGTATAAGGAGACCCCACTCCCAGAAAATTTGGACGCGTGGATTCGGATTTAGTTAGTTTGCATCGCTCGTAGCGCCTCTTGCGGGAACATGCATACATGCATACAGATCTGCATACATACAGTCATTCACATTCGTAAAAATCTGTGTTTCGTGACAAGCATGTATGCGTTTGTTTACACCCGACTTACACTATTGGAGCCGTCGTTTGTAAATCTTGTTTTTCAACGCTTTTCTGAAGAGGCGCTGCGAACGATCCAAACTAACTAAATCCGAACCCATGCGTCCAAATTTTACATACCTGGGCGGGCCTCAAAACCACATTCAGGACGTACCATCAGTGAAGGAGTCTCTCCGAAGCAGATACAAGCATCTTCTTCGACAGATTTGGTCTTCCAATCTGTCGGCGTTGAACAAGGTATCTGCGACTAACATGCTTGCCGTCCCGGTTCTACTCTACTCGTCTGGGGTAGTTCAATGGACGAAGAACGAGCTTAAGGCCCTTGATGTCATTACACGTAAGATCATGCATATGCATAAAAGCTTGCATATTAATTCGTCAGTTCCGCGATTATATATTTCACGCCGTCAAGGTGGACGCGGACTTCTGAATCTCCAGTGTCTTCATAACCGGATTGTTCTAAGTACAGCTTACATCGTTGCGAATGGCAGAGATCCTCTCCTAAAGATGGTCAGGAACCACGAGATGATTGGCGAAGGAGCGTTCCTTTACAAAGCCGCGGAGCAAGCGGTCGAGACCCTTGACCTGAATTTTAACATCAGAAGTGAGGAAAGTGCATTACTTCATCTAGATGCTTCACTTCTAAAAACCAAAGTGAAGAAGGCAGAGGTTTAAAATTTTCACCAAGAGCTACTCGACAAGAAAATGCACGGAAACTTTCACAGAAATGTAGAAAAACAGTCCTTGTCGAAGGAGCAAACTTTTGCTTTCCTCAAATCATCGGGGCTTAATTCAGGTACAGAGGGTTTTATTTTCGCATGCCAGGACGGTGTCATTTTCACCTTAGCATACCGTGAGCGCATTTTATGTCAAGAAGTTCCCAGTGATAGGTGCAGAGCGTGGCATGCACACGCTGAGTACCTAGAACACATACTATCAGGGTGTCCGACCCACGCGGGAACGACGTATATCTATAGACATAATGCGGCCCTAAGAGTGCTTTATTACCATCTTTGTCGCTCTTACGGTGTTGGCCGCGACCCTGTCCTGCCGAACGCTCCAAAGGAGATAGAGTCGATTGTCCGAAACGAGAAATGCCAAATTTTCTGGAACTACGATTTTCGGGCAGCAGTCACCTTTGCGCACTCGAGGCCTGACATTGTTCTCCAAGACTTCGAGAAACGAACTATATTCGTGATCGAGTTCTCGGCTCCGTCCGAATACAACATCACTGCAAAGGAGAAAGAAAAAGAGGAGATGTATCAAGACCTTAAAAGAGAGCTACAACGACTGTACCCAAAATATTCGGTACAAGTAATTGTCCTTGTGATAGGTGCTCTCGGAGGTGCGAAACTATCACTGGTTCGTAACCTTAAAGCCATACCCGCGTGCCAAAAATATGCCAAGGCACTTGCGAGATGGATGCAGAAAGCTGTCATCCTTGGGTCGCTTCGTGTCCTCAAGACACACGAGGGTTTCGCCGGCATGTCGTTGTGATTTTGCGTTGCCTATGACCACCCATCTCACGGTTGTGATACGTGGTCATAGGTGTGATTTACCGCGGTGCTACTGGGGGCTATTGACATTTTTTTGGATGGCAGTTGCTCTTAGTGGGACCCTGCGGTGGTTGTTTAACTTTTTTTTAAATTATATATATATATATGATTTTTGACGTGGTTAGATGGCGGCCTTCCCCTCTAAACCAATCCCGCAAGCAACGACATGCCTAGTCCGCTATCTTCCTATGTCCATGGTATGGCCTGTAAGCCTCTGAGCAACGTATTTGGCGAGATTTTTGAATTTAAAAAACTGGATTTTAGTACTGTATTGGGAGTTTTTTCAACTCATGTAAATGAAATATAATTCAATTAATTTTGTTGTACTTTTTATTAATTTTTTTATTGCCCACTTCAGTTTTTAAATATATTTCACATATTTTATAAACTATATATATATATATATATATATATATATATATATAAAATATCATATATATCAAAAATTTCAGTCAATGTAAATATTTGAGAGAATTTCTAAGTTTAGTCGTATCACATAAAGTTTTTGGCACATATTTTTTTATTCAAATCCTAATAACACAAATTATCTTAACGCAAAAGTCTCCATCATTGATCCCACTATCGATATCATACATCTAAATTATCCTCTAACAGCCTTTGCAGCAAATCAGTCCTAATCAATCTTTTCGTAGAAAAGGCAACTTAAACCTATGTTAAAAACTGAAGTTATGTGAAAATGACCCACATATTTTGTTTAAATTTATTTATTCGCTGCATAATATGTGTGGTCAAAATCACAAGGCACATTGATTGTTTCGTTCACGTTGCAACTGATTGAAAATTATATTTTTTTTTTGGTCGAGGATTCAACTTTTTTTTTAAATTCATATTTTCGTGTTAAAAAATTGAACTGTTTTGTAGAAAATTTGTGTCTCTTTTAAAAAACCTAAAAAAATACTAAAAATTAGTTCTTTTTGTCGGGGATTCAGTTACTTTGTTAAAAATTGGTCTTTTTTGGCATGAATTCAAATATTCTTAATTTGAAATTAAAATCTTTCTTCGTTAAAATATCATATATGTTATATTACTAAAATAATCAATAATTTAATGATATTGATAATAATAATAATAATCAATGGAACAAAGGTCTTCAACACTTTGAAATACAAAAGTTAATGTTTTCCGTTTAAGAAATATAAGGTAGAAAAGTATCTTTTAATTGCTAAAGATTTCCTAATTTTTTTGTTACAAATATTTTAAAGACATTAAAATTTCCAAGAGTTCAGAAAAATAAGTCAAATTTATTTTAAATTTTTGATTTAAGTTTTTGATCTCAAAAAATTGTTATTGATGAGCCACAAATTTAAACATCTCTTTCGAGATTTCTAAAAACATGCAGTAAATATACGCGCGTAAATTGCGCGTTTACGTCTCTAGATTTTTACTTGCCAACATTAAAAATAATTTATTAATTAAAATAATGAATTGATAATATAAACAATGTAAAAATCCATTTTTAACCCATTTGTTAAATATTTTGTTAAAATTTTTAGAACAATAATAATTGTGATGTTAATTTTTTTCTACTAGTATAATTTCTAATTTAAAGAGCTAAAAATGAAACAATTTTATTTTTAATTGAAGAATCACGACATTGAACGATTTCAGATTAAAATTTCGAAAACAGGACAATTTCAAAAAGTTAAAAATTGAATATTTTAAGATTCGAAGTGTGGGAATTGGATCATTTAAAATTCAGAGGAATTAAAGCTGTGTAATTTTTAATGAAAAACGTTCAAAAGTAAATAATTGAAAATGGAAAACTTTTAAATTTGAATAATTTTAAATTCTAAGCGATAATTATTTGACAATTTGAAATTGAAAACTAAATTGAATCTTTCAAAATCAATGCTTTCTGAAATTTTAAATTGTTATTATATGAGAAAATTATAATTTAATATTAAAGCTGATTAGAAAAATTTGTCTAAAATCGAAAAATGAATTGAATTATTCTAAAAAAAAAACGTTCGAAATAAATACTAATTTTCAATGGGAATCATTGAAAATGAAAAAATTTCTACTCCATGCGCTGAAACTTAAACAAACGCAAACTTCATTTAAAACTGAAAAAATTTTAGTCACCAAAAGTGGTAATATTAAAACTTTTTTACACTTAAGCCATTTAAAATTTTAGTTATTTGAAGTAAACTTAAATGACTTAAAATCATTAATTTTTAAACTGTTAATTATACTTTCCAAAATTCAACGAATTCAATTTTAATTGAAAAATTAAAACTTATGAAAGGGAAAAATTAAAAATTTAGCGTTCAACATGAAAATTCAGAACTCTAAAATTGCATCCATTTAAAATTATCAAAATTATTCAGTTACTGAGGTATCAATTTCAGTTAATTTGATTTTTATCTATTTTGATTTTAAACACAATTTTTAATTTTTTAATTTCATATCGTTTTATTTTTAACGCGTCTTTTAGAATTATTATTGATTCTTGAACTTTATCAATCACACACTTTTTAATTCGAAACTGACTATCAAGGCTTTTATATGAAATTTTGAAAAATTTATTTCTAAATTGACCTGACATTTTGAATATTTGAATTTTTAACTACAATATTGTAAAATTAAAAAATCAGAGTAACAGCTTTTTCAGTTTTAAACTAAATATGGGTTAAGAAATATAGAAAGTCTGGGACAGTTATAAAATGGTGAAAAAAAATTTGATATGTTTCATTAAAGTTTTACGAGTAGAAAACAGCTTCTCGCACATTTCACATCCACATTTTTTCTTTCTCGTCTCTGGTATAATATTGTGCACATTTTTAAGATATCGAATGAAGTTAAATTTATTAGAAAAAGTAACAGCACAGGATTGACACTCTTCAATGTTTGGATTCAAATTAACACAACTTGACTGTGGAAGCGCATGTGCGAACGAAACTTGCGAAATGAGCCGAAATGAGGCGAATTTAGCCGACCGGAGGAAAGATCCCCGTTCGGGTTGTACACAGATCCGCTCGTGACACAAGGAGACCAAAGTAATGTAACGAAAAATGAGCATATTTTTTCGCGAAGTACACACGCCTAAACTTGTCGTTCGTGGCGCTGGTAGTGATGGGCGATACTGAGAAAAAGTATCGATGCCGAAGTATCGTTACTTTGAAAAGTTCGATCTCGATCCAAGTACCGATCTGAATACAAAAGTATCGATACCAAAGAATCGATATCAGGGTATCGACTTTTTTTCAGTATAAATGTTTTCATCAATTTTCTCAACATTAATTTTACAGTTAAGAGTTTTCTTCTAAACACTGCAGTTAAGATGTGATAGGTATCAACAAAAAAAAGGCTGATGCGTATAATAGTATAATCCAACTTTTTATTCAAATTTATATAAACTAGCTACTGGAAACGAGGTTAGTAAATAATATAGTTAATTCTATATACAATATTGTATAGTTTGAGGTCAAAAATCAAATGCATTTTCATACAAGAATCAATACGTAAATTATTATTTGGTTCGCTATTGGCTACATAATGGAAAGTCAAACTCGATTAACCTATCAACGCACGACTTCCCCCAATGACAGTTTTGATTGGATGAAGAAAGAACAAAGCTGGCAGTAACCAGCAAGCAGCAGAAATAAAGGAATCGAAGTGGTCGATACCAATGTAAAAAGTATCGATTACTCGATACATCGACCTTCAAAGTATCGGTATCGAGAATCGAAGTATCGAGTACTTTGTACTCGATACTGAAAGTATGGTATCGGTATCGCCCATCCCTAGGCGCTGGTATGAACATATATACAAAAAATATAGCCACTATACAAGGCAATGTTTGTACATATCTTCATACTAGCGCCACGCACGGGAAGTTCAGGCGCGAGTACTTCGCGAAAAAACATGCTCATTTTTCGTGAAGTCCATTGGTCTCCTTGTGTCTATTCTCCTCCATGTTAAAAATCATATATTTTTCGAAAACTCAATTAATGCGCGAACAATTAAAGTTTTGAATGATTTTTGAGGTAGCAAAAATATTGTACTTTGCAAGTTCTAGATAAATTGTATTGTGAAATTTGTAAGCAGAGCTTAAATGTTAAAACAGCATATGATCATACGTGCTTCGAAGGTGTAGAAATATAAAATCTACAAATAGTGGGGAACGTTGTGACTGAGAAATATAAAAATGTAGGATATTTATATGATTTTGAGGAAAAAACCACGAAGTACTACAAGGAGACCGCACACCATGTATTTCACCTGGCGCCATTTGGCGATCGCCTTTCCTCCGATTTTCGCCATAGCGAGATTTCTTCCCAGATGAGAGCGCCTCTTCAGAAAAAATTTGTAACTAAATTGTCGTCTGCTACTATAGGAATCGTAATTCCTCAATTTGCCACATGCATGTGGCGCTCTCATCTGGGAAGAAATAAAAATCCGAGGACAGGCGATCGCGCTTGTGGGCTGTTTACCACCATCTCCGCCACAAGCGTGCGGTCTCCTTGTAGTACTTCGTGGAAAAAACGAGAAATTTGACTTATCCAACCTCTGAGGATCATCCAGTTGACAACAATAATGAACTTGGTACGTAAAAGGAGTATTAAATTTGCAATTTAGTATTTTTGATACAAGCGTCTGCCGATACGCCTGATATTTTCCTTCCTGATTGCACGCGTGCGCGAGAGTGTGGCGCCGATTTCAAAAGCTTGGCTCACCTTTATCTGTGCCCTCAGCTTGCGTCAGGCAGGTTCATAAATCTATGCCACATAATTTATAGAATACATTAATTAAACTTTTCAATCCTGAAATGTACAATTATAGTAACAGCTTGCATAAAGAAAAATGAAATTAATGAAACCTTTCAAAATTCAAATATGATTAACAATTTTTTTTTAAATACAAAGATAAGATTTTACTTTGATTTGATTTTACTTTTTTGCGGATGAAAATAGATTTTTTTAACTGACAATTTATCTGTTAGGTTTGAAATAAACATTTCTTAAAATTTCATATTTCTGGGTAGAAAATTCAATTGTTTTGTATAGAAAATTGGTCTTTTTGTCTTGGAAATTCAACAGTTTGGTAGAAAATTCCACAATTTAGTAGAAATTCAACTGTTTTGTAGAAGATTCGTTGTTTTTTAATGAAAATTAAACTATTCTTTTCTTTACGTTTATTAACTACTTGGTTCAAAATTAATGTCGTTTGTTGAGAATTTGTGTTTCATAGTACAAAATTAATCTTCGTGGTTGAAAACTCGTTTTTATTAACTGAAAAATCTTTCTTTGTACCAAAATATTAACCATCACATTTTTTTGTATAAATACAAATTGCACAATATCACAGACAGACAAATTTCGAAAAATTTTGCACAATATCACACACAAACAAATTTTAATGCATTTGTAAAAATAACTTCAGCTTATCTCTTAAATACCTAATTAGGAATATAAAAAAATATACAAATTTTCATTAAAATGAGATTTTACAGATCTGGCAATAATTTAATTGCAATATCGTTAGCCTCTTGGGCGTCAGGCGTAGAAAATTGTAATTTTTTCCGTCTTGACGCTTGTTTTTTTAGTTTTAAAGAGCATTCGCTCCTGACTAATGTTCTAATTGTTGCTGGGAACCAAAGGAGTGGCAAAATTTAGACTCGTCCCTTCAAAGCTCTGAAGATTGCCTGCTATTTTCCTTCGTGATTGCGCGCGCGCAATTAATGCGTTCTGTCAGAATGCTCACTTGCTGCTTCCAGCGTCAGTTGTTAGTGCTTATTGTGAAAGTGTTTTGTTTATTTGTTTTTAATACGGCCTCAAATTGTCCTATTTGCAAAATAAATTTTACACAATATTACAATTTAAGACAGCATGTTAAAAGGTTACATCCTGGTGAGTTAAGTAACTTAATTCACCTATTTATATAATTATATAGTAATGCGTTTAAATTATTAAGTTATATATAGATTATGCTTACCAGTGTTTGACAGTAAAGCCTTACTTACTTCTACCTGAATTAAACGTTAAATTTTTCTGGTAATGGTAGTGGTAACGCGTATATTTTGTTATATTCCTAATTAGTTATTTAAGAGATCAGATGAAGTTATTTTTAAAAATGTATTAAAATTGTTTGTGTGTGATATTGAGCAAAATTGTGCGAAGTTTGTCTCTCTGTGATATTGTGCAATTTGTATTCGAGCACGTCAGAGCAAAAGCAAGACTCCGCAGAGCCGTGAGGAAAAACGAGACAAGTACCGTTAGAAAGAGAAACTCTTACGCAGAATACCTGAAGAGTAAGACAGCGCAACGATAATTGTCTCGTTTTTCCTCTCGACTCTGCGGAGTCTTCCTTTTGCTCTGAGGTATTCATTTATATAAAAAAAATGTAATGGTTGATATTTTGGTACAGAGGAAGATTTTTCAGTTAATAAAGACGAATTTTTAACCACGAAGATTAATTTTGTACTATGAAACACAAATTCTCAACAAGCTACATTAATTTCGAACTAAGTAGTTGATAAACGTAAAGAAAAGAATAGTTTAATTTTCGGTAAAAAAACAACGAATCTCCTACAAAACAGTTGAATTTCTACTAAATTGTTAAATTTTCTGCCAAACTGTTCAATTTCTTAGACAAAAAGACAAATTTTCTATACAAAACAATTGAATTTTCTACCCAAAAATATGAAATTTCAAGAAATGTTCATTTTCAACCTAATAGATAAATTTTCAGTTAAAAAAATTAATTTTCATCTCCAAAAAAGTAAATTTAAAAATTAAAAAAAAAGTAAAATCTTATCTTAATATTTTTTTTTTAAATTGTTAATCATATTTGAATTTTGAAAGGTTTCATTAATTGCATTTTTCTTCATGCAAGCTGTTACTATAATTGTACATTTCAGGATTGAAAAGTTCAATTAATGTATTCTATAAATTATGTGGCATAGATTTATAAACCTGCCTGACGCAAGCCGAGGGCACCGATAGAGGAGGTGAGCCAAGCTTTTGAAATCGGCGCCACACTCTCGCACACGCGTGCAATCAGGACGGAAAATATCAGGCGTATCGGCAGACGCCCAGTAAACACGAAGATATCTTAAAGAGCTCTTTACGACATCTTCTTGAAGATGAACGACATCTTTGAAGATATCCCATAACGAAGCTTTAAAGAGTCTTTAAGGTTTAGCTATTACCATCGTAAAGAGCTCTTCGGGATATCGTAGCGATGTCTTTAAGATAGAAATAAGAACAAATAACGAAAAGATAAGACGGCTTGAAGATATCGTTATTTTACATGCAGCTGGGGGGTTATTATTTTCTAAATGTCTAATATATAAATGACACAGAAGTGCCTGTTTTTTAATTTAAAGTCATTTATATATATATATAGTTAAAAGTTTGTCATAAGGACAACCGCAGGATTTCGCCGGGAGCGGGTGCTAATCTGAAAAATTGCACCCGCTCCCAGCGAAATCGCGGTAAAATTTCAGCTGTAACCACGTCTCACGACCGTGAGATAGGTGGTTACAGTCTGCGACGAACTCAATACGATGGTCCGGCAAAAGTCTCGTGCACCCTGAGGACACGGAGCGACCCAAGGACGACCGCCTTCTGCATTTTCCCCGCAAGTGTCTCAGCATTTTGTTGACACGCTTTTCAGGCTATTAACCAGTGAAACCTTGGCACTTCCAAGAGCGCCGATGATCAAGACGATTAGCTTAACAGAATATTCCGGGTATAACCGTCGCAACTCCCTTATAAGGTCTTTATACCTCTCTTTCTTTTCTTTCTCCTTGGCTGTGACGTTTTTGTCAGCTGGTGCCGAAAATTCGATAACGAACATGGTTCGTTTATCGAAGTCAAGGAGAACTATGTCAGGCCTCGAGTGCGCAACAGAAACAATTGTCGAGAATATGAAGTTCCAGTATATGCGGCACTTCTCATTTTCGAAAATTGACTCAATTTCTCTAGGAGCGTTTAGCGGAGAGGTATTTGGGCTAATGCCATAAGAGTGACAGAGATGGTAATAAAGCACTCTTAGTGCCGCATTGTGCCTTTGGATGTATGTCGTTCCCGCATGAGTTGGACAACTAGATAGTATGTGTCCTAGATGCTCGGGGTGTGCATGACACGCTCTGCAGCTATCATCGGGAATGTCTTGGCTCAAAATGTGGCGACGGTATGCTAGAGTGGAAATGACACCGTCTTGACATGCCAAAATGAAGCCCTCCGTGCCCGACTTCAATCCGGGTGATCTAAGGAAAGCAAACGTTAGCTCACACGACATCGACTGATCTTCCACATTTCTGTGGAAGATGCCGTGCATCCTATTGTCGAGGAGCTGTTCGTGGAAGTTTTTCTCCTGTGCTTTCTTAATCGGGGCCTTCAGGAGTGAGTATTCAAGATGGATAAGATTTGATGCATTTTGCTCACCCCTAATATTGAAGTCAAGGCCGAGTGTTTCAGCAGCCTCCTCCGCTGCTTTGTACAGAAACGCCCCTTTTCCCACTTCTTCGTGTTTCCTGACCATTTTAAGAAGAGGGTCTTGTCCATTTGCAACTATATGTGCTGTACCCAGAATGAGTCTGTTGTGAAGACATTCATGATTCAGTATTCCGCGACCACCTAGGCGGCGTGAGATGTAAAGTCGCGGAACAGAAGACTTAAGGTGCATGCTCTTGTTCATGTGCAAAACCTTTCGCGTCCCGATATCAAGGGATCTGAGCTCGTCCTTCGTCCATGGAACCACTCCAAATGAATAGAGTACTCCCGGGACGGCAAGCATGTTCGTTGCAGATACTTTGTTTCTCGCCGACAGTTCGGAAGACCAAATCTGCCGGATGAGACGTTTGTATCTGCATCGGGGAGTATCCTTTATAGATGTCACGTCCTGAATGCGGCTCTGTGACACGCCCAGGTATGTATAGGTGTCTCCAGCGCAAAGGTGTCGTATAGCGCTTCTGTCAACGAGCTCAGGATCTTCGGGGATGCCATTAAGTTTTCCTTTCTTCAAATTAACCTTGGCGCATTTCTCTAACCCGAATTCCATTCCAATCTCTTGAGTGTACTCGTTGACAATTTTCAGAGCTAGATGTAGTTTCTCTTGATTCCTAGCATAGATCTTAAGATCATCCACGTAAAATACATGAGTGAACTTATGCTTTCGGTTTCCAGGTTTGCCGCAGAGATACCCTTCGGAATGGCGAAGTGCGAGAGATAGTGGCAATAATGTGAGGCAAAAGAGGAGAGGGCTCATGGAGTCGCCCTGAAATACACCTCTCTGAAAGGTGATACTGTTAGTGATCACACGATGTTTTCCAGATGAGATAGTAAATCTGGTTTTCCAAAGCGGCATTAATGTCTCTATGCACCTCACGATGTGTGGATGAACCTTTAGGCTTTCCAACAGACAGATGATAAGTCTATGGGAGGTTGAATCGAAAGCTTTCCGGTAATCAATCCAGGCCATCGATAGAAATCGCTGATAGTATGCTGCGTCTTTACAGACACATCTATCGATGAGCAAGTTCTCCCGACATCCTGCTACGCCTTTCTTTGAGCCACGTTGTTCATACATGTCTCGCCATACAGGTCCAATTGTCCGAACAATCCTATCATTTAGGATAGCTGTGAAGATCTTATACAGTGTGTTCAGACAAGTTATTGGCCTGTAATTCTTAGGGTCATTCCTCCTCAGCTGTGATTAGGGCATTGCACAGCTCCTTGAAGCTGTTTATGTTCTTTGAGCCTTCTTTAAGTGGATGTTGGACTTCGTAGACTTCTCTCCAAAATGCTTCGACCTCCTCTGGTTTGGGCGGATGGTCGACAGTAACTGGAGGGTCTTGGAAGAGTCGAGATGGGTCAGACGAAAACTGCTGATTTTTCTCTGACCCATCTCTCTCTCCGCTCTAGACTTCTCCTAGCGTCAGATAGTACTCGTATTCTGTCAACAATATGCTGCCTGATGGTCAGTAGCTTTGATTTGTTGATTGTGTGATGACGGATCCGCAGTTCGCGCGTGAACTGTCGAACCTTGGCAGTGAAAGTCCTGCCAGATGTTATGTAGTCAATCACACACTGAATGCGGGACGCGTACTGTCTTGCCCAGCCTATCTTTGTGCTAAGTTGATGCATTCGTCTTTTGGTCTTATGATCAACCGTTGGTTTTGTTTTACGGTTTGCATCTGCTAAAGTTCTCGCTGCATTGTAAACACTACAATTGATAGTCCAGAGGTCGGATTCTTCGGAAAAATCTCCACGAAGCTCATCATCCAGTTCAGTCAGATCTTTGGACTTGGGAGAAACCTGAATGTTGATGTTTCTCCGGGTCTTGAAGCATCGTTCTCCCTCTATTGGATGTCTGTTCGAGGCTGGTCTCAGTGTCGCCTCTCTTTCTCTGTTGCCGGCTTGTTCTGGCTGCGTTGTGTAGGCGCTCCGCTTATATAACCCCTTTTCCGGAGGTCCTCGGCACGGTTTCGCAGACGTTTTTGCGAAAAATCCGAGAGCTCTGGGTGTTTCTCGCACCACAGAGCAGGCCTACCCGACTCCCAAGTTAGAAATGGCATGGGTGAGACTTTAAGAGGGGCAAGGAGAGTGCAGATTATTTGTGTTGATGGCGGTAGGTGGCATTAGTATAGAAATTAAAAGAGCCAATAGGAAAGCGGATTGCGTGAAATAGCTGGCGGTGATATTTTTTGAATTTGACGTGGTGTGATTTGAGGTTATGTGTCAAAAGTGTCAAAATGTTGTAAACCGTGAAAATATTTTTATGGAATTTATTCAGCGATGGATCGACATAAATGTGTAGTGACAGGGTGTGCCACGAGGCAAGTACGTGGTAAACAGACCGTAGGTCATCAATTTCCAAAACATGGAACGTCATGGATTGAAATGACTGGAAATGATGATTTGAAAAAACTTACTCTAAAAGAAATAACCTCGCAACGGTTTTTCATTTGTATGAAGCATTTTGACAGTAAGTTTTTTTATTATACGCAAAATGGAGCAAGACGATTAGCTGCAAATGCTCTACCAACATTGCATTTACCGACGAAAGTAGAGAATGACGGACCAACAAAAATTGATTTGGCGCGGGTGGAAAATTCGCCGTCGACCTCAAAGGTAAACATTTTACCGGCATTCGAGTCTCCGTCCGTAGGAAAATTAACTACGGAACGAAATTCTCTTAGTTCCCCAGGAATAAGAGAAAGTTCTTTACATACGGTAAGTTATGATATCCTTTATATATTTATCCATATTTCCCATTTCGCTATATTATGAATGAGAATGAATGTATTTAAAAAATACCAGAAAGTAACGTTAAAATTTAATTAACGGTGTTAGAAATGTAGAGCATTAAAAAACTGTGGGTGTTTTAAATATTTACATTTTTCAATATGGGAAATACGTCAAAGCGGTTAAGTTACTGAATTTTGTGAAAATTCTAAAGTTACCTGTTTTTCTGATAATTTAAGAAATTTATTGTATAACAATTTGAGAAATTGATCATTTTATAATCTTAGTAATAATTAAGTTTGGGAAATTATAATTTTATAATTTGAAACGTTATTAATAATTTTATGATTTTAGAAATTGATAATTTTAAAAGGTGACAAT
>CAKNYM010047476.1:31911-68109 GCA_932195095.1 Andricus curvator | reverse complement strand
AACGTTAATAATAATTTTATGATTTTAGAAATTGATCATTTTAAAAGCTGAAAATTTTATCATTTGATATTGTGAGAATTTCATAATTGAAGAAATTGATAATTGTAGAAACTGATAATTTGAAGTCTGACTATTTGAGAAAGTAATAATTTGACCATTGGAAATTCTCATCATTTTATAATTTTAGCAATCAATTAGTTTGGAAAATAATAATTTCATAATTTGAGAAACATATCCATCTTGTTTGCATTGAAGCCTAGAAAATTCAGGAGGAAGTTAGATCTGCTTATGGAAGAAGACGTAACTAAGTCTCAGGATAAGCCTCTTGAGATGTTGATCGCAGCTGATGAACCCAAAAATGCAGTACATATCTTGCCAACCGAAGTCGTGCATTTTTCGAATCCGGAAGTACAGGAGGAAGGAAAGGAAGCCATGGAGGTAGGACAAATTGAAGGCGATATTCATCAGGAAAGGCAACAAAAGGAAGAGAAATCAAAGACAAGAGAGCGCGTTGCAGTTGACGAGAGGATAAATGCATTTCCGAAAAGGTCGAATCAAACCGATTGTCACAGACTGAGACTTCGACCTAACAATCGCTCGGTATTTCGCATATGTGAAATGACAACGCCTTTAGAGAAAATGCTGTATTGTCAACTGCAGGGGGCAAGAGAGGAAAATGCTAGACTGAAAAAAAAGCCGGAAGGTATTTTAAATTGTTGCAGCATTATGGTCGCGCGACATTTTAAAAAAGTCAGAATCGTCGAAGGTTTCAAAAGTTTAAATTAGTTTTGTCCTGCACTGAATGAATGATTGTAACTGAATTCATTTTTATTTATTTAGTTTAGAAATTACACAAACCTTCGACTTTCCTTAACTTTATATATTACTATATATTTAATTTTTATGTATGTATCATGTTTTGTTCGCTTAATGCTCATAGATGCTGTGCTCTCAACTTTTGACTAGAAATTTGTGTTTGTCCGTCCGTCCGTCTGTTCGTATGTATATTGTCCGTCTATTGCTTAATTGTAATGCTGTGGAATTTATTGCCAAGTAGATCCTTTTGGTGAACTCAATTGATTATTTTTTGTGTATTATATTTAATTTGATTTTGCTTAGATTTAGGAAGAATAAAGTTTTGAAGAGTGTGGCAGAGTGTAGTCGCAGTAAAAAATATCCTCAATTTACGAAAGTCTACAGAAAAATGTCAGGTGTGCAGCAAGAATTTATTAATTTATTGTTCAAAAATGCAAGCAAAAAACCGCACGGTAGAAGATACACAACAGAGGAAAAAATTATATCTCTTTCGATCTTTAAACAGTCCCCAAAATGCTACAGGTTCATGCGAAAATTTCTGCCTTTGCCTAGTCCTATAACGCTACAGAAAATGCTAAAAAATATTGCTATGGATACAGGGGTTACCGAAGACACCAAATTGCGATTAGCAGAAGCAATAAAACTTTGTAAGACGGAGAAGGACAAAGTGTGTATCATAATGTGGGACGAAGTATTTTTAGGATTAGGTTTATATTATGATAAGGCACTTGACAAAGTTGTCGGTTTTGAGGACTGGGGTAATGTGAGAACCGAAAAGTACGCAGATCACTCTCTCGTTTTCATGATGCGAATGGTGGAGTCTGGAGACAAAATTCCCCTAACATTTAACTTTTGCAATGGTCAGACAACAACAGGACAACTAATGCGTTGTATTAAGGAAGTGATTGGTGCCGTAAAGGAGGCAGGCTTCACGGTAGTTGCGACCGTTTGTGACGGAGGTTCAAGTAACCAGGCTGCAATCAATACTTTTATTGAGGATACAAAGAGAATAAAAGGAGAGGATCACTTTCTAAAATGTAAGTCGTATTTTTTAGAAAACATTATAGTAAATTTCTCACAATTTCCAATAACGAGTAATTTTTTTATCTTACAATTTTTCCAGGCGGTACATTTATTATACATGGCATGGTACGATCCACCTCATCTTATCAAGTGTGTCCGCAATAATATGCTTGAAAAGGATCTCGAATTCGATCGGAAGTTCGATAAAAAAGAAGAGAGAAAGTTTGCGAAATGGGAACACGTCATAACAGCGTACGAGATAGATACCTACAGCGGAAATGATGTTCGTCACGTTCCAAAATTGACTGTAAGGCATGTTTATCCAAGCCGGATTAACAAAATGAGGGTCATGATGTGCATGAATGTCTTCAGTGGAAAACTGGCAGCGCAAGTGGACGGTTTGGCAGGAGGTCCAGGTATGTTAAACTTCTTATTTAAAAATAAATTTTTTCTTAAAATTAGTCTTTTTGAATTGAAAATTAATCTTTTTTGGTTAAAAAGTCCAATTTCTCATTTAGAAATAAACTTTTTCTTAACAATGATCTTTTTCGTCGAAAATGTAACTGTTTTGAATAGAAAATTTGTCCTTTTGGACAAATTTGGTTAAATTTGATAAAAAAGTCAAATTTCTTATTGAATAATAAAATTTTTTTCAAGATCTATCATTTTCGTCGAAAATTTAACAGCTATTAATAAAAAATTCTTCCTTTTGAATTGAAAATTATTATTCTTTGGTCAAGAAGTCAAATTTCTCATTTAAAAGTAAACTTTTTGTTGAAATTCGTTTTTTAAATTGAAAATTAATCTTTTTTGGTCAAAAAGCCAAATTTCTTATTTAAAAATAAACTTTTTGTTAACATTGATCTTTTTTATCAAAAATTTAACATTTTGTAATAGAAAATTCGTCCTTCTGGAATTAAAATTAATCTTCTTTGATCAAAAAGTCAGATTTCTTATTTTTAAATTAAATTTTTGATAACATTTATCATTTTGATCGGAAATTTTACTTTTTTTAATAGTCCAGGTATTTTTTTAAAAGCGTTGATCAAATTTCTTTCAATTCTGCGTGTATCAGAACAATTTCTTTCCGACACAGTACGTTTTCCTATATTTCAGAACGAGCGACGGACAGTGGTCTTCAAAAAATTCCTTTTGACGGTGTGAACACAGCTTGGGTTCTTGCATTTTTCAACAAGTTGTCTGACACCTTCAATGGGAGAGTAAGAGTTGATCCTCACAGTGAGTGAAGGACCCTGCTCACAGATGCCAGTTTTCATCTCCCATTCTTTGATGAAGCCATTGCTGTTATCTCTCGAATGCAGTATGTGGAAAAAGACACCAAAATACCCAACAGACAGCCATCGTGTTTGAAGAATCTTATAGAAACAATTCGAGGCTTCAAACACTTGTGGTACAGGTTGAAGGAACTAGGTTTCACCAGTCTTAAAACAAGGCATTTCAATCAGGATCCTATAGAGAATTTTTTCTCTCATTCGTGGACTGAGCCAAGACAGAAAGCCTACCTGTTACCACTTTATTGGAATTTTCAAAGCATTGCTTATCAATAATTTAACGCACCAGCACTCTAACGTAGCTAATTGCCAAGATGATGAAGGAAACTTTATGTTACCTTGGCAAAGTTATTTTATTGAGAAGCAAAATTCTGAAAAGCCTCTTCCTGAGGTGTTGCTTCATCGAATTCTGCCAAACAGTCAGTTCAAGAAAGATCCGATTCCAGAGAAAGGGAGTATGTCAACTGACACAGCAGCTTTGGCAAAATTTTTAAAAAAGAAGGCTCTCTCTTTCAAAACTTGTCTCGAATGTTCGAAAATGTTCAATACATCGATTTCTACGTGCAATATTAAAGAATTGCACAAAGATGTTAAAAGCATTCTCAAAAGGCTCGTATTGGACTTTTTCGCAACAGTAGGCGTGAGGCAAAGATTAGCACTGATGCTTCAAAGAGAAATTAACTTTGAAAATATTAGTTGTAAAAATCATAAGAAGGAGGTAATCGTGCAGGTTCTTGATTTTTGCATAAACCAGTACATGCTATCTATTTCTTCATACCTCACTTCACTTCTGCGTGGAAACATCTCCTTCGAAGTGGAGAAATATCCAAATGTTAACACATTCGTTCTCCTTGCGAAAGCGAAGTATTTAAGTTCTATAAAATCGAAACACACATTCTCTACTCTTTCGAAAAAGTGAGATTTGATTTTTAGAATTTAAGAAGTGTTTTAGGTTCAATAAATGTTCCTTACATTAAGTTCAATATTAAATTAATTATAATTTAATTTATTATAATCTCGATTTTAATTTAATTTATTTTAAGTTAATTATTTTAATTTAATTAAATTAAATTCATAATAATCATTTCTCTCTCCTCATAGTATTAATTACTTTTATTAAATTTTAAAATACATTTCAGAATGTTCGTATTTCCATGATGTGGACTAATTATACAATAATTTAATTATTGCCCCACCACTAATATCTTCCCTTTCCTTACAGTGCAAATATAATACCACGTTTCTACATTTTTTTATTTTCTTTTATTTCTTATTCATCCTTCCTTTTTTTTCAGAATTGCGAATAAAATTCAACGTGTATTAATGACTCCGAGTTAAATATACGTACATCAATGTTTTAAGTGGGTTGAATAAAATTTTAAATAACAAATAATTTGAAGAATTAAGGTTAAATTAACGAAATATTATTCGGAAAATATAATAAAATGATAGAAAATACTATTTTTCGAGTAATATTTCGGTAAATTAACAATAATTCTTACATTTATTTGAGATTTAAAATTTTATTCAACACATTTAAACCATCCATGCATACTATATGCACCTACACATTCAAGTGTAGTTCTGTTGATGACGGTAGGTGGCTCTGAATTCAGTCATTATATTAACACAGAGTCGGGTAGGCCTGCCACAGAGCATGCAGTCGCGCCATGTAACCTTTTCGTTCAGGGGCCATACTGGTATCATAGCACTCCAGCAGGTCGTCCCTGAGTCGATCCGTCCACCTAAAAGTAACGAGATTCCGCCAGTCAATCGCATTGACTCCGTCTTGATTGGCTCCCCCAACTCTAGGGTAGCCGGCATTGTTGTCCGACCCATTGTCGGGAGCCCTGCGCGTTCGATTGTTTTGAACCGCACTTCCTACAACTATGTTTGGTGTTGTCATTGTTGTTCCCACGAGCAGCTAGGGAAAAGGGTTAGTCCATCCTTGTAGAGCCCCGCGTGCAAGGATAAGGCTGATACTCTGAGAGGTTGCCCGGTATCCCAGAGTCACCGTTTGAGACACCTCACCCAGGTGCCATTCAGCTTTCGGCACGGTTGTTACGCCTTCGCTTAGGAGTTATTCCTTCGGGACCATCCCTGGACTATTGTCCGCGACTGCTTATTAATTATTGTAACCATATTCAGCAGAAAACCTTGGTACAGGCACCCTCTATCCGCAACCCGAGGACGCGTCCGGTGGCTTTGTCATAGGCCCTTCGGTTCGAATCCCAAGGAATCAAAACCGAATACCGATATTATTATTATTATAAATATATATATATATATATATATACATAACCATTTTTTGAGAACATGAAAGAGCTAGAATGAGGTATTAGAGGTTAAAACACGAAGTGCTGGATAAATCACTTTTATTATTTAGAAAATTTATACAACTTTGATACTATTTACAACATTTTCTTTATTATTAATAATAACTGGCAATCTATTTGACTGATGTTGCAATAAAAGAGCTACGTTATTACAATCATTCTTCAATATTCTACGCAAACGATTTGCTTGTTGCCTCTTAGAGAGGTTAGAAAATTCTTTCCGATTACTCATAGCAATTTTAAATAGGTTAGAAATAATAAGCGTGTCAGATACTTGCCAAAAACAGCTCTCTAGCTTCAGGAAATATAGGTCTTGATATAAATTTATATATAAATGTGACGCGATCTGAAGAACGACCCCTAAGCGGCCAAACGTAAATTTTAGAGGAGAAGCAGGAGAAGTGGCGACGGGCCGATAGAACGACATAGAACGACAATGTTTACACGCTTGTACTGAATAAATTATTAAAGATGGAATTTTTTTAACTATACCATTTTAAAGAGCAAGTTCGAATCTACGTAAAATATTCAAAATCAGAGAATCGATTTTTGGCCGCTTAGGGGTCTTTCTTCAGATCGCGTCACAAATATATATAATTATTTATCAATTCTCCATATCGTACACCCGCCTCCTGCAACGCGCCTTTTTTTCTTTAAAAAATGTATCGTTAACGATATCTTCAAAGATGTCGTTAAGTTATCTCTGAAAATACAGCCAGCGCGTTTCTAAAAGTTTTGTTAAAGATATCAAAAGACGTCTTTAAGAAACAAGTTTAAGATATCATTGAAAAACTTCTTGAAGATGTCGTAAAGATATCATTTGGTAATTTCTGTAAGAGCTCCTGCGAACGATAAAAATAACGATATCTTAAAGTTATCTTGTGTTTACTGGACGCTTGTATTTTTGACCAATTTTGTTTATGGGGCAGAATAGAGTTCCTCTAGGGAGAGTTGTGTCACCGCTTACTCCGCTTCTGATTGGTGCCGCGAAAGCGGAATCGGATGTTTTGAAATTGGCGCGACTTTCAAGTCAAATTTAATGTTCATACACTGATTGAATAGAAGATAATAGTTTCCCACATGTTACAGTCAAAATTTACCTGCAATCGTGAAAAAAGAAGGTGCATTTCCGACTTTTATTACATTATTTATTGAAAATTAAAATCTTACCTCACAAACAGCTGATTTCGAGTGAGGTATCCAATAATCTCGATTAATACTCTCCATTCATAATTGCTTAAGCTTAGGATCGTTTTGCGCTTGTCTTAAGTAAAATCCTTGGCCAGAACTATTACGGCTGTAGAGAATGCAACACGACACTATTGTTTTTTCATTGAAAAAGTGTATTTTCATAACAAACACTTCATGAAAATATATGACACATAACCTTTTCTTAAAATTTTGCTTCTTCTCTGCTTTTGTTTTTGGCTTTTAGATTAAAGTTTTGCTGAGTGAGACATCTAGAATACTTTAAATGTTTCGCGCTTCACTACGTATTTCCGATTCCGGTTTCGCGTCGGCTAGTGGAGGGGGTAACGTGACACAACTCTCCCTAGAGGAACTCTAGGGCAGAATACGTCAAGTGTCGCCAACTATATTTTTTTTATCGGGTTGAAACTTGGCTGAATTATAGTCCTGGTGGATCTATATTAATTCACCAAGTCATAGGTCTGTTTATTAACCGGTAGTCACAAAATAAATCGAATGAAATTGCTTATTCGTTTTATTTTATGTCAGTTTATTATTTCGAGTACGAGCATTTTTTTTACATTTTTTTCCTAAATAAATGTTTTTCATTTGAATATTATTGATAATAATATCCGACAAGTTAGTGTTCGCAGCATGAAGTTGTTTCTGTTTGCTGCTAGTCCATTCTGTTCGCAGCATGAAGTTGGTTCGCAGAGATGCTTTTGTTTTTTTTTACTCCAGTTTTTTTTTAAATTTGTTCATTTTATTATTTAAAGGATTTAAAGTCTAGAAATGCATAAGTGTGATAGGAAATATTGTTTTTTATCTACTTAAATACTTGGAATAAAGAAGAATCCTAATATTCTACTATTAGACTTATAATATTAGTTTCAGCAATAACAATACAATTGGTCAAATCTATGACATTTGTTATTTTCTAATTTCAAGCATGAGTGAAGTCTTCAACTTTTTTAGGTTATTGTGGGAGAGTGGAGCTAAGCCGACACTTTTTTTCAAGTCCTTTTTTAATTGAAAACAAAATTTGTTGGAAAACGTATTGGGTATTGTTGGATCGAAAATTTAGTTGGCTACAAAATGTTGCGCTTGATTTTGAAGTGCGATGTTTTGTTTATCAATTGTTTAAAAAAAAAAGTGAAGTGATGGAATATCTGTCGAGCGAAAAGTCTTAGGGCTAAGACGATACCCTCCTGGGGCTAAGTCGATATTTGACTATAATGTTTGAAGAAAGAAAAGGTCACATTTTTTGAATTTTTATTACTTTAGTGAACTAAATTCTCGAACCAACAATACCTAGTACCAGCTAATACGTTGTCAAACAAAATTTTTTTACATTCTCATCCTATAATGTTTTATGTAAAATTGGAATTCGTCGGTATTCATCAAATCTGCACTTTTTGATAACCCATGGTCAGAAAAAACGGATTTTGATAAAGGTGTCTGTCTGCCTGTATTTATGTATGCCTATATATCTGTCTCTATCCTGTAGGCACGATGACGTACTCGGTGTCGACTTAGCCCCACGCGTCAATTTTGTATATTGGTATCCGAAAAACATTGAAAATCATCGGAAAATCAAAATTTAACAACACATTCATGTTCAGCACCTTTTTTTAAATCTTTCAAAACTGTGAATTAAATTAAAATATCTTGTTGATGAGCTTTAAGCTTTCAACATTGTATTATTTAAAACTGGAATCATTTAAAATTAAACAATCTTGAATTGAAAGCGTATATCGAAACCTCGGAAATGGATTAGGTATTTTCACTTCAAGCACCAGCTAAGTTCACTTCGTTGAGTGCAGAGGGGAAAACAATGGATCAAATGCATGCAATTTGGTCAATTTTTGCCATATTTTGCATATATTTTCGTAAAAACTAATTTTTTCTATATAAGTGTATTTGAAAAATAGTTGTTATTTTTTAAGAAATATTCAATAAAATAATAAAATATTACTTAAATAACGTAAAAGGTATAAGATGATATACTTCAGACCAAATAAAAAGACCTTGATGATGTTAAGAAGATCCTTTAATCATCGACGTTTCGAGAGTCAAATGCTCTCTTCTTCAGGAAACAGGAATCCAAGTCATATAAAAGTCCTTTATTTTTAAAAAATTGGCAGAAGCCAAAATGTCGCAGTAAAAAAAAATCATGCTCTTACCAGATTCTCATCTCAATTTAGTTCTGTGAAGAAAATAATGAAATTGTAAATGAAGAGAAGAAAGAGAAACCATTTCATATACATAACGAAACATATACGAGTTAAAAATTAAGGTTGAGAAAAAGATTAAAAATTGTGAAATTATTTACCTGAGCTTTTAAAATTTTAACTTTGAGATGTTAAAAAGTATTAAGGTCCATTATTATGACATCACGGACAATATTAAAAAATTATTTAAAGAATTTTCTTTTTAAATATGAAATGGAAGACAGAACGAACGTACTGCTCCATGGTAAGGTTTAACATCAAGTGAAAGTGACATCAAGTGAATGCAGGTAAGAGCATGCAGTAATAGCAGAGATGAGGTGGGAGATTGCCGATCTAATGCAATAAGAGAATATCAGAAAATGTGCAAAAATGCGCTGATAACTGCGCCCTCTTGGCGGATGCACCTAAGAGTTACTTTGAAGGCGCACGTTGCGCGTCGGTAAATGATGAAACTTAGCAATTTCTGAAATGATTTACCTTTGAAGTTTCTGCTTGAGGAGTTACCATTATCACTAATTGAAAAGTGCACAATGATTTACAACCAGAGTCCAGAGTCAATGCTTATACAATGAAAAAAAAATTATTTTGCTCAAATAATTTAATTAATAATCAGAGAAACGAAAAATAGTTTATTTTTTAGTTATATTTTTTTAATTTGTTAAAAAATATACTGATATTAATGATTTCATAAACAAAGCAAGATATGAAAAGAAGAGGACATGCTTGTAAATCTCCTAATACAAAACAATTAATTTTTATTTCTTGACTTTTTAAAGCCTGACTTTTTAAAGCGGGCTTTCTTTCCAAAATGAATCCTATTTTTGCGCTTGTCCAAATGTGTTCGGTTTTTATTCTTGCAGCTGATTTTTTTTTTATTTTCACTCAAAAAAGTCAGTCGCTCAAAAAAGCTTGTTTAAGTTTTAACTAAATATTAGGAAGTAATGCTGTTATTAACAATTTTCTGCCGCAATATACAATTTGTAAACTTTTTCACACTTTTAAAGAGATAAGAAAAATTAAATCATTGACAAAAAGTTACAATATGCTAATTTACGAAATTTGTAAACTGTCGGTACCCGTAAAAAAATAGTTACCGGTACCGATAATAAGATTTTTGGGAAAGTTTCAAATGATTTAGATTTTAGAATGATTTATTTATAACAGAATTTAAAAGATTTTAAGACAATCAAAACATTTTGTAGGAAAACTGAATTATTTCAAAAGATATTTCAAAGATTTTAAACTTTTAAAAAGACGTTAAAATAATTTAAAATTTGAAAAATTTCAAACACTTTAAACCAAACATACATTTTTTAGTAGTTTGAAAAAAAATTAGAAGCTTCTTAAGAATTTTCCAAATTTTAACAAACATTCGAGTTTTGAAGAGATTAAATATTTTAAAACTTAAATAGTGTTCCGAAAATTGATAAAATATTTTAAAATTTCTGCAAAACTTCGTAAAGTCTTAAATATCTTTTAAACTGTCTGTATTTTTTCCTATTATTTTGTAAATCCTGTAAAATAAAATAAAAATTACTACCAAATTTTCCAGATTTTTTTTTCGACGTATGTGAAATCTTCAAAAATCTTTTAGAATTTTGTCCAGAATCTTAGGCAAATTATATTTATATAACTTTAAAAACAAACTGATAAAACGTGATTTCTTGTTGTCAAATCTCGAAATATACTTTTTCGAATTTAAGTGTTCAAAAACTTTTAAGGCCATGCTATACATTAGTCACGTGACCCAGCCAGTCCTGAGATCGATATTTTTTGTCCCATATTTAAAAATAAAAGTTAAAATAAAGCGGAAAAAATTTGGGAAAATATTAATAAATATAAAAGGACAGTGTGTGGTAAAGCATAGAGTTGGGGAAGAAAAAAAAGTTATTATTGGAATAACAAATATCGACCGGCACAATGCAGAAGTTTCTTCTCGGTCGGTAAGGAAGAATATCCGCTGTTGTGAATTTCTTTATTCATTACATTTTTTTCTTCAATATTTCGAGCCAAATGTTGTATACAAACGCAGATTACTGTTTTCTGATGCTTTCCCCAAATTTTCAACTCGATATCTCATTTTGTGTGGACATGAGTTGTTGCACAAAAAATGCCAATATTGCTCCGGTTTTATTTTCTTCAAAATAATTTTTTTCTGAATTTCGAGCCAAATGTTGTATACAAACGTAGATTATTGTTTCCTGAGGCTGTCCCCAAAATTTAAAATCGATATCTCATTCGGTGTGGACGTGAGTTGTTGCAAAAAAAATTATCGATAATTTAGGTCACGTGACCCATGTATAACATGGCCTTAACAAATAAACAGTTATTCGAAATTTTTATTTTGTATTAAAAATGATTCTAATTGAAAAAAAATAATAAGGTTTCAAGAAAGCCTCTTTTAAAGCGTTGCTATTCTATTTTTATTCCATTTGTTTGGTGAGTTACATTTCTCGAAAACTCTCCGTCGGTTCTATGAAGTAGAGGTGACAAGACTCGAAGATTCCTCTCGCGCTTTCAAAACAAATCCACACTTTCACTTACAATGCTGTCAAGGAATGACGGTTTTTAAATTTTCTTTTTCGGGATTCTTCAGTCGTCTCATTTTTTGAAATGTTTAAAAGTGTTTAAAAATATTTTCAAATTTCTTTGAAAATTATTTTTTCAAAATAAAAATAAACACTAAAAACTTTCCCAGGAATGTTAATAAAATTTTTTTATTTTCTTGAAACCTTTCAAAATTCTTCAAATGGTTCCAAAATTTTATTTCAAAATCTTCAAAAATCTACATTTTCTTTGAATTTTTAAAAAATCTTCTCAATATTACAATTATTTTTTAAAGATTCAAAATTATGTTTCAAATGAATTTCAAATGATTTCAAAACAAATAAAAACAAAATGTAGATTTTTAAGGATTTCGAACAACAAGTTTAGAAACTATTTAAAATTTTGAAAGGTTTCAAGAGAATGAAAGAATATTCTTAAGATTCATATCAAAATTTGAAAAGATTTTTGAACATTTCAAAAGATTTTTGAAAATCCCGACAAAAATCCAGAATATCTTCAGGAATTTTTTTTTTAATTTTTAAAGATTTTTGAAAAATTTAAGAAAAATTCGGGTCCGTTTAAATGTGTTTAGAAATGTTTGAAGTGTTGACGTGATTAAAAATATTTTGAAACTTGAAAGGATTTCCGAATACTTATAAAAGATTTTTTTAAAAGAATGAATTTTGAAGAAATAGTAAAATTTTTAATTAAGTAAATAAATTTTTAACTAAGAAGATAATTTTTTAACCAAAAAAAAGCCAATATAATAGTTAAATTTACAACCAAAAACAACGAATTTTCACAAAAAAGTTAAATTTTCAATGAAAAAGATGAATTTCTAACCTTGAAAATTACTGTTCTACCAAAAAAACAACGAATTTGAAAAAAAATTAAATTAATCATAATTAATAAAAAATAAATGAATTAATAATATAGATTAATATTCCAGGTTTTTTATAAAGCAAATAATAAATAGCATACTCAGTTAAAATTAGCCTTTCGATCGAAATGTGCTTCAATGAATTTGGCCAATTTCAACAAACGTTGTTTTTTGAGGAAAATGATAACATTTTCTTAAGATTTTACGATTTCCGGGAAACTTTCAAATGAAATTTTTCATTGATAAATTATGTTTAAAATAACCTTAAAAAATATTTTCAAACATTTCATAGTTGTAAAGATTTTAAGATTAAAATTCTTCAAAAGATTCAAAAATATGTCATTTTAAACTTGAAAAGATTTCAAAAAACTTAAAACAAAATGTAGATTTTTTAAGATTTTAAACCAATTTAGAAGCATTTTAAGAATTTTGAATGGTTTCAAGAGAATATTCTTAAGATTCATATGAAATTTTGAAAGGACCGAATCCATTTCACAAATGGGGCGATTTCTAAGGGGGTGTAAGCGGCCCCCCCCCCCCCCCAATAACAAATTTGAAAATTTTATGTCGTCAAACGTTTGGTGGTCGTTAGAGAGGGTTTGGTAGTCATATCTTATCGTTTGGTTGTTGTTCCTTCCCCATTTTTTCAACAGAAGAAAATTCGGGGGGCTAACTTCACACTGCCCCAAATGGTCAACATTTCTAAATTTTTCTTTTTGGGGCTGTTTGGTCCTCGTTTGGTAGCGTTTGGTAGTCAACTCTCAACGTTAGAGAGTTGATAGTTTTTTAAATAAATGAAAAACAAATCCTCAGGATCAAACTCAAAATAATAACAATATCCAAAAAATGAAAATGCAGTCTGAAGCAGAATCGTCTGGTAGGCCTATTTCTACGTTTGGTAGTTCAATGGCCCAACAACTTCTCGATTTACAGATGTTTTTTAAATAGGGCCGGGGGAAAACATAACAAATTGAATTATCATTAATTTTTCTTTTTTAAATCGTTTGTTGGTTGCACTTAGACGTTTGGTAGCCGTTTCTCAACATTATAGCCTGGATAATTGTTTAAATAATAAAAAAACAAAGTTTCACAGTGAAACCAAAAAACTTTAAAATTCAAAAAATGAAACTGTATTTTGAAGAAAAATCGTTTGGTAGTCCCATTTCTATGTTTGGTAGTTCAGTGACCTAAAATTTTCTTGATTTCCAGCAGTTTTTCGAAAAGTGGTGGGGGCAGACTCAAAAATGAAAAATCGTCAAATTTTCTTTGTCACATCGTTTAGTGGTTGCATTGTGAGGTTTGGTAGTCATGTGTCGACGTTAGAGAGTAGATAATTGTTTGAATAATAAAAAAATAAAGATATACGCTATGACAAAAAATTTTTAAATTCCAAAAAATGGAGTTATTTTCAGGAGCAGAATCGTTTGGTGGTCCCATTTCTACGTTTGGTAGTTCGGTGGCCCTAAAACTTTTTGATCTACAGCAGTTTTTCTAAAAGTGGCGGGGGATGACTCAAAAATGGAAAATCATCTATTTTTCTATTTGGGATCGTTTAGTCGTGCATTTTGGTATTTCGTAGTCCTGAGTCGACGCTAGAGAGTAGACGATTGTTTGAATATTTAAAAAACAAAGTTTTGCGCTATGAACAAAACCTTTTGAAATTTAAAAAAATGAAGTTTGAAAAACCTGAAACTAATGGAAATTTTTAGTATTTAAGATAATACATGCTTAACAGGTGAAGATTTATACATATAAATATTCATACATATGTAATAAATATTTACGAAAGATGACATATGGCGTTCAAAGACAATAAGTTAAGCAAATGATACCTTTAGGAATACTTTCGGCCCTAATATAGTTAGGATAAGGTTTTTTATTTTTTATTCATGAACCGTTTTATTTGCTTTTATAATTGAGGAAATTTCAATAAAGTGAGTGCATTAATAATAATAACAGGTAAAGTAGGTTCATGTAAAATTGTATGGGATTTGGTTGATTTCATGCTTAACGGCTGATTCTTATGCACATGAAAAATTCCATTCGTAGTTAAATTTGAAGTTATGTTTCACTTTGTCAAACACATTATGGGAAAGACATAAATATGGATTGCATTTTGCTGTTTTGCTAGTTATTTCTAGCAGAATTAGGCAGGATGGCTGAAAACTTCATTTTCAAAATTCCCTGATTTTTCCTTCACCAATTTTTCATTTTTCCTGACCATTGATATTCAAATACCAGCATTTTAATCTTGTAATATTTTTAACACAGGATCTTTTATGAACGGAATAAAACAATATTTCATATAAAAATTTAAAATTTTCAAATTTATTTATTTTAAACAAACAAAAATTACTTTTCTACCATAAAAGATGACTTTTTAACAAAATGTTTGACTTTTCAAAAAAATAATTAATTTTTAACAAAATAATTGAATTTTGAACCTAAAAAGATGAAGTCTCAACATAAAAGTGTACTCTCTAACGTCGACACATGACTACCAAACATCACCATGCAACCATTAAACGATCCAAAGAAGAAAAATAGACGACTTTTTATTTTTGAGTCTGCCCCCACCACTTATAGAAAAACTGCTGTAGTTCGAAAAGTGTTTAGACCACCGAACTATCAAACGTAGAAATGGGTCTAGCAAACGATTCTGCTTCTGAAAATAACTCAATTTTTTGGAATTTATACATTTTTTGTCATAGCGTGTATCTTTATTTTTTAATTATTTAAACAATTATCTACTCTCTCACGTCGACTCACGACTACCACTAAAGGATGTGAAAAAGAAAATTTTACGGTTTTTCATTTTTGACTCTTCCTCTAACACTTTTAGAAAAACTGCTGTAAATCGAACAGTTTTTGGACTACTGACTACCAAACGTGGAAATGGGGCTAAAAAACGATTTTGCTTCTGAAAATAACTCAATTTTTTGAAATTTCCAAATTTTTTTATCAAAGCGTAAAACTTTGTTTTTTAATTATTCAAACAATTGTCTACTCTCTAACGCCGACACATGACTATCAAACCTCACAATGCAACCACTAAACGATGTGGGAAAGAAAATTTGACGATTTTTCATTTTTGAGTCTGCCCCCACCACTTTTCGAAAAACTGCTGTAAATCTAAAAGTTTTTGGGCCACTGAACTACCAAACATAGAAATGGGACTACCAAACAAGTCTCCTTCTAAATACAGTTTCATTTTTTGAATTAAAAATTTTTTTGGTTTCACTGTGGAACTTTGTTTTTTTATTATTTTAACAATTGTCCAGGCTATAATGCTGAGACACGGTTACCAAACGTCTAAGTGCTATCAACAAACGATTAAACCCTGAGGATTTGTCTTTCGTTTATTTAAAAAACGATCAACTCCCTAACGTTGAGAGTTGACTGCCAAACGCTACCAAACGAGGACCAAACAGCCCCACAAAGGAAAATTTAGAAATGTTGGCCTCTTGGGACAGTGTGAAGTTAGCCCCCCGAATTCAGCGTAAAACTTTGTTTTTGAATTATTTAAATAATTACTTACTCTCTAGCATCGACACATGACTACCAAACATCACGATGCAACCATTAATCGATGTGAAAAAGCAAATTTGACGATTTTTCATTTTTGAGTCATCCGCGACCACTTTTCGAAAAACTGCTGTAAATCTAAAAGTTTTTTGGCCACTGAACTACCAAACATAGAAATGGGCCTACCAAACAATTCTCCTCCTAAATACAGTTTCATTTTTTGAATTAAAAATCTTTTTGGTTTCACTGTGGAACTTTGTTTTTTCATTATTTTAACAATTATCCAGGCTATAATGCTGAGACACGGTTACCAAACGTCTAAGTGCAACCAACAAACGATTTAACCCTGAGGATTTGTTTTTCGTTTATTTAAAAAACTATCAACTCTCTAACGTTGAGAGTTGACTACCAAACGCTAGCAAACCAGGACCAAACAGCCCCACAAAGAAAAATTTAGAAATTTTGACCGTTTGGGGCAGTGTGAAGTTAGCCCCCCGAATTTTGTTTTGTTGAAAAAATGGGGGAGGAACAACAACCAAACGATAAGATATGACTACCAAACCCTCTCTAACGACCACCAAACGTTTGACGACATAAAATTTTCAAATTTTTTATTTAGGGGGGCTAACTTCGCACCGCTGAGTTCTACACTTGAAGTCGCAGAATCTCTCGAAGACAAAATATGTTGTTTTTTAGACGAAATTAGGTGATAAGTATTTTTGCGACTTGCCAAACAAATATTTTTACGAAGTTATGCGTATTTGAATTTTTTTCTTTGTTTTGAAAAAAAAACACAATTTTTGCTTTAAACTTATATAATTTTCACCTAATTGAGGTATTCAAGATTTTTCTCCAGATTCTGGTCAATTTTTTGTTAATTTTGTACCGCACAAAACTCACAAGGTATTTTCCTCATAATAGAACAAATTAAAAAAAAATTGGAAAAAATATAAGTGTGGGTTTTTTTTTGAAAAAATCGACTATTAAAATGTTAAGAAAAGCCGCTGCCATTTTATTCAGAAGATCTCTATAAATTCCGAGAAAAAATGCGGAATCAGTTTGTAAGAATAGTTAATTTTTCAACTAAAAAACGAGTTTTCAACCAAATAATTGAAATTTCAATCAAAAAGATAAATTTTTAATTTAGAAGATTAATTTTCTGCCAAAAAACAAAGAATTTGAAAAAATATAATTAAGTTTGCAATCAAAAAAATGAATTTTTAACCAAGTGATTACATTTTTGATACAAAAGATGAATTTTCAAACAAGAAGATTTATTTTCTACCAGAAATAACAATTTCAAAAAAATATGTTACATCCTAAACAACAAAAAAATAACTAATTTTCAATAAACATTTTTAATTTTCTATCATTTTTCACCGTGATTTAGTAAAATAATTGATAAAACTCTTTTTCGGGATTCTTCAGTTGTATCATTTATTGAATTGTTTAAAAATGTTCAAAAATATTTTTCAATTATCTTTAAAAATTATTTTTTCAAAAGAAGAAAACATTAAAAACTTTCCCCGGAATCTTGAGAAAAAAATTTTATTTTCTTGAAACCTTTCAAAATTCTTAAAAAGAATAAAAAATTTCCTTTCCAAATCTTCAAAAATGTACATTTTCTTTTAATTTTTTTTTAAATCTTCTCAATATTAACATTTTTTTTAAAGTAGTCAAACTATGTTTTAAATGCATTCAAATTTTTCCTGATTTTTTTTAAATTGTGCAAAATTTTAAAAATCCCCTTAAATCTTCCAGAACCTTTTTTGACAATTTTTTAAAAGTTTTTGAAATTATTTAAAATGTTTTTGAATATTCGCTTAAAATTAATTTTTCAAAATAAAAAATTATTTTTAATTTCCCAGGAAGCTTAAGAAAATGTATTATCTTGAAATCTTTTTAAATATTCTCTTCAAATTAATTTAAAAAAAAATTATTGTGAATTTTTTTAAGCAAAACAACGAATTTTTAAAAAATAGTTCAATTTTCAATCAAAAATATCAAAATTGAACCTTGAAATTTAGTTTTGTATTTAAAAAAACAACGAATTAAAAAAATGTATATTTCAATTAATTATAATCAAGAAAAAAATTAATAATTTAGATTAATCTTGAACAAATAAAAAAGCAAATAGAATGGGTAAATTCGCAAACAAAAACAACGAATTTGCAAAAAATAGTTAAATATTCAATCAAAAATATCAAAATAGAACCTTGAAAATTAGTTTTCTATATCAAAGAACATAGAATTAAAAAAATGTATATTTCAACTAATTATAATCAAGAAAAAAATTAATAATTTAGATTAATCTTGAACAAATAAAAAAGCAAATAGAATGGGTAAATTCGCAAACAAAAACAACGAATTTGCAAAAAATAGTTAAATATTCAATCAAAAATATCAAAATAGAACCTTGAAAATTAGTTTTCTATATCAAAGAACATAGAATTAAAAAAATGTATATTTCAACTAATTATAATCAAGAAAAAAATTAATAATTTAGATTAATCTTGAACAAATAAAAAAGCAAATAGAATAGTGAAATTCGAAAACAAAAACAACGAATTTGCAAAAAATAGTTAAATTTTCAGTCAAAAAGATTAATTTTTAACCTTCAAAATTAATTTTCTACCAAAAAACAACGAATTTGAAAGAAAATATATTAAAATTTTTCAACCGCAAGAAAAGACTTTTCAACCAGTTAAATTTTAAACCAAAAAACAATGAATTTTTAAAAAATAGTTACCTCTTCAATCTGAAAGATGAACTTCAACCTAAAAAATTAATTTTCTACCAAAAAACAACATATTTGTAAAAATATACCTAAATTTCCAAACAAGAAGATTTATTTTATACCAAAAAACAACGAATTAAAAAAATATATAGTTAAATTTTAAACAAAAAAACACTAATTTCCAATGTAAATGTTTAATTTCCACCATTTTTCGCGGCGGATTATCAGAGCAATCATTAAGAATTTTACTAATATTCTTTGAAATCAATCTTTGAATAAAAAAAAACTTTTCCAGGTAATTCAGGTTTTATATCAAATGAATAATAAAAAACTTATTTAGTTATAATTAGCCTTTCCAAATTTTCGATTGACCGAACTGTGCTTCAATAAATTTTGCCAATTTCAAAAAACGATGCTTTTTTTGAGGAAAATGAAAAATTTTTCTTAAGATTTCACGATTTCCGGGAAACCTTGAAATTATTTTCTTAAAAATTATATTTAAAACAAACTTAAACACAATTTAAAAAAATTTAAAAGTGTAAAGGATTTTAAGATTTTTGAACAAAATTCAGAAAAAAATTTTATTTTTCGAAATTTGATAATTTTTTACTTCTGTATGTTTTTTTGAGTTTGACATTTTGGGCTTTAATATTACAACTGTTGGTCTCACAAAATTTTGTTGGAGGGGTGAAGTTGTACTGCATTTGTCGAGCAAAATTTAGAAAAAAAAATTATTTTTCGATATTTGATAATTTTTTACTTTTGTATGTGTCCTTTTTCCAAAAAGTTATTTTTTTTTCATAACAAAAGTTTCTAGAAAATTTGTAGATTTTTGGTTGAACAACTTTTGTCTTTTCATTTTTTTTCGTCTCTTGTGTCGTTTTTCCAAAAGTTTAATTTTCAATCTTGTTTTTTACGATTAAAAGAAAATCTACTTGTTCTACCTAAAAATTATTAATAAAAAATTTGTCGAACCTTTTTGGGTGAACGCCTTTTAATAGCTATTAATTTTTTTACGTACCTTGTGTCGTTTTCCAAAAAATTTAATTTTTTTTATCTTTGATGTTAGTTTTCATGATTAGAACAAACACTACGCGTCCAATCAAAAAATTATTGATGACAAATTTGTAGCTCTTTTTGGATAAGCAACTTGTGTTAATTCATTTTCTTCATAGTATGTGTCGTTTGTCCAAAAAATAAACTTTTTATTTTTTAATGTTGTTTTTTACGAATAAAACAAAAACCACGCATCCTATACAAAATAATTAATAACAAATTTGTAGATATTTTTTGACTGAACAACTATTGTCTTAATATTTTTTTCGCAACTTGTGTCGTTTGTCTAAAAATTCAATTTTTCTACTTTTAATGCTGTTTTTTACGAATAAAAGAAAAACTAAGCGTCCTATAAAAAAGTGATTAATGGCAAATTTGTAGATCTTTTTTGAATACACAATTTTTTTAAGTTCATCTTTTTTCGTATCTTGCATAGTTTGACCGCAAAATGGAATTTTTGATTTTTCATTATTTTTTGTGCGGTCAAAATTTGAATTTTCGATTTTTCAAGAAAATTCGAAAAGTTGTTATGATAATGTTGTAGGACTTTCAAAAATTAAAATTTTCCTCCCCTTGACTTTTTTTATATCGTGCGTTGTTCGGCTTAAAATTTGCCTTTGATTTTTTGAATTTTGAAAATGCCATAACTCTGATAATTTTCTTTTTACCGAAAAAAGTTTCAGAGATAAATTATTCGACTTTTCAAGCACTATGAATAACCGCACATAGAACTTTTATATCTTGAAAAAAATGGTCTAAAAAATTTTCAAAATGCTCCAACTTTTTGAATTTTCATCCAAAATAGCTGGCTAACGAACTTGACCTTCATTTTTTGACACTAAAAGAGTGTACTGAAGGGCAGTCTAATAGATTAATTTTTTCACAAATTATCGTGCTCACAGACAGACAGACATACATACATACACACATCCATGCATACATGCATGTATACATACATACAGCAACATTCGTAAAAACCTGTTTTTCTGGTTTCAGAGGGTTTTAAAACGTGGACATTTGACAAAAGCTGGAGGGGGGGGGGGTCAAATTTTACACAAATCCAATACATTCTCTGATGAGAATGTAAAAAAAGGAATTTTTAACCAAATAGTTGAATTTATTTTCTACCAAAACACAACAAAATTAAAAAATATAACTATATAGTTAAACTAATTTTCAATACAAATTTGTAATTTTCTACCATTTCTCGCCGTGATGTATTAAAGTAATTGTTTTGACTTTGATTAATAGTCTTTCAGGTTAACCTTTGAATTAAAAAAATCTAGCAATTTTTTCAAAATTCCATGCTGTTCCAGTTTTTCCAACATTTTTTTCAAAATTTCATGACTTTCAGGTCTTCCATGTTTTTTATAAAACAAATAATAAAAAACTTACTCAGTTATAGTTAGCCTTCCGACCAATTTGTGCTTCAATAAATTTTGCCAATTTCAAAAAACGATGTTTTTTTTTTAGGAAACACGAAAACATTTTCTTAAGATTATACGATTTCCCGGAAACTCTCACATGAAATTTTTTATTGATAAATTTGATTTGAAATAAACTTAAAAGAAGTTTTTAACGTTTCAAAGTTTAAAAGATTTTAAAACATAAGTTTGCAATTTTGCTCACTTACAAAATTACTGAAAAAATGTAGCAACTTTGAAAGATATTTAAAAGTATTCAAAAGATTCAAAAATAATTTATGGCTACAAAAGATTAAAAAAAATTAAAACAAAATGTAGAATAAAAACTAAGTTGAAAGAATAGTTAAATTTTCAAACAATAAACAACGAATTTTCAAAAAAAGTTCAATCTTCAATCAAAAAGATGAATTTTTAACCTATAAAATTAATTTCCTTCTAAAAAAAAACAAATTAAAAAAATATATTTTTAAATTTTCAACCACAAAAATGTACATTTCCTTTTATTTATTTTTTTTTAAACTTCTTAATATTAAAATAAAATTTGAAAAAAGTACGAGGACGCGAACCCATGACGGCAGACTTTTCAGTCTGGAACCTAGACCATTGCTCCATCGCAGCTTGCTCGATTGTCCAACAATTCAAACCGATAGTCATTCGGCGCGGGTTTCTTTCAACCCTTTTTTCTCATAAACCGTTTTCTATCCAAGTAAACGGTTTCAGCTTTTCATCTCAAATTAAGCCCTCTTCGCTCACGAAACATGATTAAAATCCGTGTCCCCCGTCGCGCGCACTCCCCTCGTAAGAAAATTAATTTTAAACCAATAACAAAACAAATAGAATAGTTACATTTTCAACCAAAAACAATGAATTTTGAAAAAATAGTTCAATTTTCAATCAAAAATTTTCAAAAAAAAAAAAAAAGGAATTTTTAACCAAGCAGTCAAATTTTCAATACAAGATAGGAATTTTCAAACGAGAAGATTTATTTTCTACCAGAAAAAAAACGAATTTATAAAATATATATATTTAAATTTTAAACCAAAAAACAACACTAATTTTCGACACAAATTCTTAATCTCTACCATTTATCGCTGCAGCGTATGAAAATAATTATTAAGACTTTGATTAATATTCTTTGAAATTAACTTTTTGAATAAAAAAATGCAGTTATTTTTTTCAAAATTTCATGATTTTTCCAATTTTTCCAAAACTTTTTTTGAAATGTCGTGCCTCTTTCAGGTCTTCTAGGTTTTCTATACAATAAATAATGAATAACTTATTCAGTTATAATTATTTTCCATCAAATTGTGCTCCAATAAATGTTGCCAATTTCAAGAAACGATGTTTTTTTGAGGAAAACGAAAATTTTTTCTTAAGATTTTACGATTTCCGGGAAACAGTGAAATGAAATTTTTGTTAAAAAATTATATTTAATTTTATATATAATAAAATAAAATAATATATAATAATATAAAAATTTAAATAGAAATATTAAATATTAATTAATAAATTAATATTAAATATAAAATTTAAAAATAAAATTTTATTCAAAAATAAAATTTAGAACAAATTTAAAAAGATTTTAAATAAGAGTAGTTACATTTTCAACCAACAAACAACGGATTTTCAAAAAATGGTGACATTTCAATCAAAAAGATGATTTTTTAACCAAGTAGTTAATTTTTCGATACTAAAGATAAATTTTCAAACAAGAAGATTTATTTTCTACCAAATAACAACGAATTAAGAAAAAATGTTACATTTTCAACCAAAAAATAAACAACTAATTTTCAATAACATTGTTTCATATTTCACCAATTTCCACCGTGATATACTAAAATAATTATTAAGGCTCTTTTTCGGGATTCTTCATTTGTCTCATTTTTTGAAATGTTTAAAAATGTTTTTAAATATTTTTGAATTTTCTTGAAAAATTATTTTTCAAAATAAAAAAAAGCATTAAAAGCTTTCCCAGGAATATTACGAAAAAATTTATTTTCTTGAAACATCTTCTCAATATTTAAATTATTTTTTAACAGTTTCAAAACCATGTTTTACATTAATTCGATTTTTTTTTTAATTGTGCGAAATTATAAAAATTGCCTTAAAATCTTCCAGCAGAGATTCCACCTCATCTCTGCTTCCAGATTCTTTTATGACAAATTTTTAATCAAAGCGCCCCCTATCTTCTCTACCGACATTATCAAACTGGAAAAATGCCTATCATCTATTTCAGTTCGTAAATTGGCTAGGTGCATTGGGGGTGCTTTGATTTTAGTTCGCAAAAGCTTAGGTGCAGAGGGGGCGCTGCGGAAAATCACTCGAAACTGAATGTATGGGATCGGCAATCTCCCATCTCATCTCTGGTAATAGAAACATAAGAGTGCAGTAACGTAGTAAGTCAAAAATATCAGGTTCCTTAATTCTAATTAAAATTTGTAATTTTGTTTTTATAAAGTCTAAGTAACAAATTATTGGTAGGACAATTAATTAATATCAAATTAACAACTACTAAAATTGTAACAATAATAATGAAATGGTGATAAAAGTATGCTTAAGGGAAAACATTGGATCTTAAATTAAAGAATCTAGTACTACGTTGTATAATGGACTAAAATTATTTAGATCAGTTTTTCTATTTAAACAATTATCACCCTCATTCTTAATAAAGAACATTTCCGCTAAAAGTCTTTTAGACTCATTAGGTTCATGGTGTAAAACCAATACATGTTCCCAGTCAAATTGATGACCAGTTTCAACCTGATGTCCCTAGCGCAAGAAACGGAAAGGGTCGGAAAGGAAGTACCGTTCCGATCCTTTCCGATTTCTATGTGAACTTTGCTTCCGTTTCTTTCCGAACGCTTTCTCTTTCCGAAGGTTTCCAAAGCCTTTCCGAACTTTTTGCCGAAGTGTTCCACTGCGTTTACTTCGTTCTGATCCTTTCCGATTTCTTTCCAAATAAATGTGCAATTTAAAATATAAATTAAATGATGTAATTATTATATATGTATATATATTTATTTTAAAATAAAGAAATATAATAAATAATAACATATGATTTACTAATAAAATGAAATTTAAAAAAAAAATTAAATGAATTGAAAATCAATTGAAATAAATAAATGTATAAATATAATTAAATATAAAAAGCAACATAAATAAAATAAAAATAATAAATATATTTTTATTCATGTTCTTATTATATATATTCAGAAATTTTCAGACCAATATTTAAATTTTTAAGGAAATCTTCAACCTAATAGTTAAACTTTCAACCAAAGAAATACATTTTTAACCAAAATGATGAATATTAGTCAACAACAAGATTAATATTCTATCACAAAAATACGAACTTTCAATGAAATACAGGAATTTTTGATCAAATAGTTGAATTTTCAATTGAATAATATAAATTTTTAACCAAATATGAAATTTTTCAAACAAAAAGATTATTCTCGACAAATTATGGTTAAATTAGAAAAAAAAGATTTGTTAACTAAAATGATGGATCATCACCAAAAAAATGTATGTTTAACAAAGTAGTTTTACTTTCAAATATAAGATGTTGTATTTTCAATAAAAAAATATGAAACAGATTAATTTTCAATCAGACAGTTGTGATTTTTACGAAAAAGTTGCAAATTCTATCTAAATATATGCATTCTTAACCAAAAAAGACAAATTTTCAAGAAAACAGTTGAATTTTCTACCAAGAATAATGACTTTATAACAAAATTGCTGAATTTTAAACAAATTAATAAAATTCACTCCAATTTTCGAATTTTCTTTTTCTGAAAATAAACGGTCGTACAAAGATTTTTTCCTGAAAACCTAGAAATAGGAAAATTTCATGACTATTAAGAAAGCCTTTTTTACTTCCACACTTCAAATATTCCATTTGCGCAACTATCATTTTTAAGTACTGTATCTCCTTTTTTCATAAAATTGCTTTTTTGTATTGTAAAAAAAATGTACTGTATATGAGATATAATTTGCCCTAAGCTGAACTTGTAGAAGCATCACTTGGCTCCATTTTTATATTGACACTAAAAAAAGACAGATTTACTCCAAGAATAACTGCACAAAATAATGTTTGACTAAAAACACTATGGAAAATTACGTATCTTTTGCGTCGCCATTTTGTTTCTTCGATTTCATTCATATCGATTGTGGCAGGTATCCCATTACACTGAACTCGATTGAACCAAAGTTCATTTGAAACAAAGCATTTAAATGTGATATTTTTTGTGAGATCTACAAGAATCATTATCATTGGCAGAGGTTGACGCTCATTAACGACATTTTTTTAAACTTATAATGACATTCAATTCTTTTGGTTCAGTCGAGTACTAGTGCAATCGAATACTTACTATCGATTGGGTTTATCGATTGCACAACTGGGAGTGAGTGAGTGAGTAGCGACAATCTTAAATAAAAATGGCGCTGGAGACAAGCAGAGACGACGAGATGCTTTTAGAGCTTTTTCGAAGATTCTTGATTGAAATCACAACAAATTTCGGATATTCCTAAGTTCCCATAGTGCTTTTCATTTTTTTTTCAGTAAAACGTCATTGCGGGCTCAGTTATTTTTTCAGTATACCTTGTTTTTTATTGTGAATATGGAAATCGATCAAAGTGACGCTTCTTATGGCCTTTCATCATTCAGTCCAGCTCAGTGCAATTTATATTTCATGGTGTATTATTTTTACCACACAAAAAAAGAAATTTTATAAAGCCCTTATTATAGTAATTACAAATGAGAGTTGGGCAAATGGAATATTCGAAATTTCGAATGTTTACCCTGGCGGACCGAACGAACGAAACGGATACGCTACAGCGTATCCTTACCCAGATAACAATTGTGCGACGCAGATCACCCGCAGATTGTGATTGTCAGGTTCTGCGTGCAATAACGCACTCATCTCGCCAGCATGGACTGTCGAGCACACATCTGCGAGCCCTATGAGTCGCATTTGGCCAACACACTCTGCATCACACAATACCGTGAGAATATGACGCAGAGTCTGCAGTCACTATGAGGGCAGAATTCTTTCTAATAACATTTAATTTTCCTATAGTTATTACTTATAAAATTAAATGTTATTAGAAAGTTATATAAACCATTTTCAAAACAATATGGACATTTTTTTAATATTTTTTTTTTAATTTTGTGGATTTTTGGAAATTTTGGAAATATTAAAAAAATTTTGGGATTTTTTTGAAACTTTTGAAATGTTGAGAAATTGAAAACTTTAAGTTGCGTTCATATTCCGGAAATGTACAAAAATATAAAGTATCCAAAAATTTACTTTATTTCGAAAAATTTTCAAAATTTCCAAAATTACGATTTCTATCTTTATTTTTTTTTCTGGCAAAATTAATTTTCAAAATATAACCAAATTTTTGTTATTTTTTAAGTGATATCGCGCATTTTCTTTGTCGGTACCGGTATTTATACACAACGTTGTTAAAAAAATTATTTATCTCCTCCATGTTTCCAGGCCATCATGAATGTATTGAATATTATAAAAATAGTTTAATGAAGTTCGTCAAATCAACATCAGTATTACAAAAAATTCATTAGTCTATTCAAATGAAGATTTCTTTGAAAATGATCGCTTTTTAAAATTCGCGGGAACCATTTCTCGAGGAATGCGCGCGCATGCCGGCAAATGCCCAGTTTGCGAATGTGATCGAGCTCGCAAGTGAGTCGCGTTGTTTTCGCACTTATTTGCATCATTTTGTGCTGCGTGGTTAGATAACACGGATTAAAAGTCAAGGTAACTATTTTCCTTTGTTATACATACAGGTCGCATGGCGTGAAAATCCAACGCAGCACACAAACGCGTGAAATCGTCCAATTTCTTAATAATTATAAAATCAGGTTATGTTTTGTGCCGTGATCTTTTTTACAACTTCCATTATATCGAAAGATTTCACTATTTCCAAAAAATCTTGGAATTGCGGTTTTTTCCCTTGAAATCGTAATTCAAGACGTATGGTTCGCCGGTACATGTGCACTCATGCGTGCACATGTACCGGCGAACCAACATGATATTCCTTTTTGTTCTCATTTTAACCCGTAGAGTCCACACTCCATCTGCGCATGCATAAAGTCCACACTAGTGCGAATTGGAATTTCGCATTTTTGATCATTGACAATTCTCTCAAAATACAAGAAAAATCGAATTAGAAGTAGTGTTTTGAATGTAAAATTTGATCAGGAATTTGATGGTGATGATGACTTTTTCATAATAATTAAATCTGTTTTCAAAAATAAGAATGTTCGAAAGTACAATTTTGAAAAAGTCACTTTTTCTATAAAAAGATACCATTTTCTTTATATTTCATAAAAGTGGATAGGTTCAACAAGAATTTGAAGCTAATATATTGTACTTTGCAGGGAAAAAACATTTTTGGAGAAAAATGAAAATGAATCTTTTTTAAGAGAGTGTGAATTTGGGGTACTTTTGGAGTAGGGAAAGAAGCATAATTCGATAATTTATGAATAAAAATATTGTTTATCATTACTTTTTCATCAAATATTATAGTGAAATTAGAAGTAAAAGTTTTTCTGAATTCTAGTCGATAAAATGAGTGCAGAATTATGTTTATTTCCCTACTTCAAAAGTACCCCAAATTCACACTCGTCAAAAAAATATTTATTTTCATTTTTGTCCAATAATTTTTTCCCCCTCAAAGTACAATATGTCGCCTTCAGAACCTCGTTGGACCCCATCTACTTCGATGAAATATAAAGAAAATGGTACCTTTTTATAGAAAAATTTTAAAAACAGCTCCAATTATTAGTAAAGTTTCATTATCACCATCAAATTTCTGATAAAATTTCATATTTAAAACACGACTTTTAGTTTGAATTTGTTTGCATTTTAAGAGGATTATCAACGATCAAAAACGCAACCATAAAGTCCACACTAGTGCGAATTCGCACCAAGTCTAACTTTTCCACCCCACATCAGGGGTAGTTTTAGACGAATGACGCTGGGACTATGGAGCATGATGCAGTAAGGGTCGAACATATTTAACGTATGGGAGGGAGACCCTTCTACCTGCTGGGTAGAAGTTGGCATTTAAGTAAGAATCAGGGAATCGAGAGAAACTTCTGCTCCATTTCGCTACTGCAGTTAAACCAAATTACTTTTCACAAAATTTATTTCTTTAATCTCAAGTTTTGGACTAAATTAATAACTGGAATTGAATGAAATTGATTGGATTGAAAGTTTTTTTTGCAATATGTCGTAGTGACGAAATGTAGCAAAAGTTTCCCTCGGTTCCCTGAAATTAAAACAGTATTAATTGTTTATTTATAATTGCGTATTCGAGAGTTTATTTATGGAAACCTCGGAATATTCATGTAAAGTGTAAACCCCTTAAGGCACATATAATGCCGTCAATTGTATATAAAAATATTTTTTATATATTTAAATAAAACGTTTATGAAATATATTACTTGCTTTTTATTTTACATTTATATAAGTTGAATGTATTTTAATATTTTATATTTGTCGCAGATATGCGTCCGGTCTGCTAGCGATATGCGTAGCAGATTATGCGTCAGATTCTGCTACACATATGCCAGGCAATTGATGACGCATATGTCTCATCAGGTGAGAGCACAATCTGCGCGTCGATCCGCTGATCTGCGTGCACATACGCCATCAGTGTGCTAACAGAATGTTATCTGGGTATAGTATCCACATTGTATCCTCTCCGTATCATGCAAGAAAAACTCATTAAAAAAGAAAGATTAACATTTCACTTGTTGAAATGTAATACTTATCGATGACGTGCGCTGAAGGCGACTTCAAACGCATCGTCGTTCAGTAGCAGTTAATAGGCGTTATCCGTCGACGATGCGTTTGAAGTCGCCTTCAGCGCACGTCATCGATAAGTATTATATTTTTTAAAAGTTTTTAATGTTGCAAGAAAAACTATTGCGATTACTCCGTGACCTTTTAACGCAAAATTACACGTAGAATCCGAATTTCAACAAGTGAAATGTTCATCTTCCTTTTTAAATGAGTTTTTCTTGCATGATACGGAGAGGATACGATGTGGATACTATAAGGATACGCTGTAGCGTATCCGCTCCGTTCGTTCGGTCCGCCAGGGTAGATGTGATAAATGTGCAGCAATAATGTACGTAATGTACGAAAGTCAAAAAGGCTTTCTGAGTCATGAAATTTCCCTATTTCTATGTTTTTAGGAATCGCCTTCGCTGGATTCAACAGGAATCATTAGGATTCCCCTACTGAAAAAAAAGTCAGGAATCGTCACAAATGGTCAGAAGTTCTGACGATTCCTGAACATCCTGACCATTCCTGACGAGTCTGACGATTTCTGAAGATATGCTAATTCACATCCTAACAGGTAGCTCATCGGCTAGGACCGCAGGTAGGCCAACCCAAAAGGATTAAAAATTAAAAATAAATTTTTTTTCAATGTTGCATATACAGATTCAAAAGTTACAAATTCAGAATCTACGGGTTTCGAGGATTTTAGATACCTAAAAATTTTCCTAAAAAATTGAAAATTAGATTAAATATAATGTATCTTGTAAAGAGAAACAGATACGTCAAAACGGATAAAATTTTCAGATTCACCTTGCAGAGTCATTTAATGTATAAATATTAATAATTAAATATGAGTAAAAAGAGAATATGCATAAATAAATATAAATAAATAATATAAATAACTTGGGAAATATATAGAAGGGATTAGGTTTTATGGCATTCTATTCTTGGACCCCTAATAAAAGGATTATCCTTCGAACCCAAGCTCTGACGATTTCTGAACATTTCTCACGAATTCTGACTTTTCCTGACGATTTCTGTCGAGAAACGTAACAAAAGTGGTCAGAAATGGTCAGAAGTCCTGACTTTTTTTCTGACGATTCCTGACTTTTTTTTTAGTAGGGCTGCAATTTAAAATGCTTTGAAAATAAAAGTAAATTATTATTACGAGAATAAATATTTTTTTTTTTATTCGATTCGGAAAGAAATTGGATACATTCGGAAAGAGTAAAGTGGGGAGTCATTCGGAAAGAAATCGGAAACATTAGGCGACACTCGGAAATTATCGGAAAGAAGTCGGAGAGTGGGGTATTCGGAAAGGTTCATGGGACAGCTCGACGTTTGGAAAGAAACAGAAGCAAAGTTCACATAGGATTCGGAAAGGATCGGAACGGTACCTCTTTCCGAAACCTTTCTGAATCTTTCCGACGCGGCCTTTCCGAACCTTTCCGTTTCTTCCGGTTGGGGTTTTGCAATAACTTTATGGTTCTTAGGATTGTGTCTAAAATTATCGTGATGTTCGCTTTAGTTCTAGTAGAAAGTAATCTACCGGTCTCACCTACATAGCATTTATCACAATTTAAACAAACAATTTTATATACTACATTACTAAGCTGAAAAATGTCGAGAGAATCTTTGCCTAGTTTTATGAACTTATCAAGTTTAGAATCAATCCTAAATGTTGTTTTTATGTTGAATTCACTCAAAATTATTTTTACTTCAAAAGAAAAACAACGATGAAAAGGTATAGAAACAATACGTTTGAAATCTAAATTATAATCTAGATGTGAATTAATTTGTTGTGGTAAAGAATCTTTAAGGGTTTTTATTTTATTATTAATGTGTGTTTGAACAAACTCTTTTGGATAATTATTAAGAGACAAAATATTGTTTATAAATTCAATATTAGACTTGTGAAAAGATTCATGTGATAATTTAAACGAAGTGTCTACGAGATTTTTAATAATAGCTATTTTATGCTGAATAGGATGGTTAGAAAAAAAGTTAATGTATCTACCTGAATAAGTATCTTTTTTGTACCAATCCGTGATAATAGTGCCATCATTGTTTTTAATAACTTTAACATTTAAAAAGGAAATGGAATTGTTAGTTTCAATTTCATGTGTAAATTTAAGCCTCGGATGGAAAAATGGAGAAAATTTACTTTCCAATAGTAGCTTTCATGAACGATTAAATATTAATAAACACAAAGATATAATCAATGCAGGTCAAAATGATCCTTGGATCGTTAATTTAAGTGATAACAAAATTCCAGGGGAAATAAATTTAGTTCATCCTTTCTAACTAATAAACGAAATATAGTTTTTAATATAGTTGAAGATGTTGAGTCTAATATTAGATTGATTGAAAATGTAGATGATCGGGATATGCTTAGGCACAGAGTTCTTAATTCGGCAAAACATTTTTTACAGAATAATAAAATTTCACAGTCTGATAGGTTTTTTGCACAAAGTATTGAAAAAACACAATGTTCTATTAAATCAAACAAACAACTTTTAATTACACATGCAGATAAAGGTAACATCACTGTTGTTCTTAATAAAGAAACGTATAATAAGAAAATGCATAATTTATTAAACGATGTCACAACATATGAGAAATTAGATGAAAATCCTGAAAAAGAACTAAAAAAAGAAAATTTTAAATACTTAAACTCATGGCGAATCAGTCGTTCGTTAGGTGAAAATATATTACGTCGAGATATACTAATTCATAACACTAACATCCCTAGAATATATGGTTTACATAAAATTCACAAACCAAATTGCCCATTACGACCTGTTGTTTCTTTAATTAATACCATCACTTATAAAATGGCTAAGTTATTTAATAATATTCTCAACGAAGCTTTATAGGTACCTGAAAGTCAAGTTGAAAATTCTTTCGAGTTCAAAAACGTAATAGTTAAAACAACAGTTCCTCCTGATCATATTATGGTTTCATTGGATGTATCATTTTTATTCACTAAAATTCCAATTGATTTAGTGATGAACAGTATTTTAAGTAGATGGACTTACATTCAAAATTGTACAGGTTTACCTTTGACTGAATTTGAAAAGGGAATTAAGTTTTTAATGAATCAAACAGTTTTAAAATTTAATAATAATTTTTACCGACAAGTGTATGGGACTCCTATGGGTTCTCCCATATCACCTGTTTTAGCTGACCTTGTTATGCAAGATTTAGAGTCAATAGTTATAAATAATTTAGATTTTACCATTCACACATATTTTCGGTATCTCGATGACACTTTTATTATTTTACCTAAGGATAAATTAGATTATGTTTTACACCAATTTAATTCTTTCCATCCGAGGCTTAAATTTACACATGAAATAGAAACTAACAATTCCATCTCCTTTTTAAATGTTAAAGTTATTAAAAACAATGATGGCACTATTATCACGGATTGGTACAAAAAAGATACTTATTCAGGTAGATACATTAACTTTTTTTCTAACCATCCTATTCAGCATAAAATAGCTATTATTAAAAATCTCGTAGATACTTCGTTTAAATTATCACATGAATCTTTTCACAAGTCTAATATTAAATTTAAAAAAAATATTTTGTCTCTTAATAATTATCCAAAAGAGTTTGTTCAAACACACATTAATAATAAAAGAAAAACCCTTAAAGATTCTTTACCACAACAAATTAATTCACATCTAGATTATAATTTAGATTTCAAACGTATTGTTTCTATACCTTTTCATGGTAGTTTGTCTTTTGAAGTAAAAAGAATTTTGAGTGAATTCAACATTAAAACTTCATTTAGGATTGATTTTAAACTCGATAAGTTCATAAAACTAGGCAAAGAATTTCTCGACATTTTTCAGCTTAGTAATGTAGTATATAAAATTGTTTGTTTAAATTGTGATAAATGTAATGTAAGTGAGAACGGTAGATTACTTTCCACTAGAACTAAAGAACATCACGATAATTTTAGACACAATCCTAAGAACCATAAAGTTATTGCAAAACATCAGGTTGAAACTGGTCATCAATTTGACTGGGAACATGTATTGGTTTTACAACATGAACCTAATGAGTCTAAAAGACTTTTAGCGGAAATGTTCTTTATTAAGAATGAGGGTGATAATTGTTTAAATAGAAAAACTGATCTAAATAATTTTAGTCCATTATACAACGTAATACTAGATTCTTTAATTTAAGATCCAATGTTTTTCCTCAAGCATACTTTTATCATCATTTCATTATTATTGTTACAGTTTTAGTAGTTGTTAATTTGATATTAATTAATTGTTCTACCAATAATTTGTTACTTAGACTTTATAAAAACAAAATTACAAATTTTAATTAGAATTAAGGAACCTGATATTTCTGACTTACTATGTGTGTGGTGAGCCCAAACTTGTAGTTATTTATAACTACAAGAAAACTATCCACCTAGAAACACTACCCGAATCGGGTAGTGTCATGCCTACCCTAAAAGGGAAATGGCTTAATGGTATACTACGTTACTGCACTTTTATGTTTCTATTACTTCATGCTCTTACCTGCATTCACTTGATGTTAAACCTTACCATGGAGCAGTACGTTCGCTCTGTCTTCCATTTCATATTTAAAAAGAAAATTCTTTAAATAATTTTTTAATATTGTCCGTGATGTCATAATAATGGACCTTACTACTTTTTAACATCTCAAAGTTAAAATTTTAAAAGCTCAGGTAAATAATTTCACAATTTTTAATCTTTTTCTCAACCTTATTTTTTAATTCGTATATGTTTCGTTATGTATATGAAATGGTTTCTCTTTCTCTTCATTTACAATTTCATTATTTTCTTCACAGAACTAAATTGAGATGAGAATCTTGTAAGAGCATGAATCTTTTTTGACTACGACATTTTGGCTTCTGCCAATTTTAAAAAAATAAAGGACTTTTATATGACTTGGATTCCTGTTTCCTGAAGAGGAGAGCATTTGACTCTCGAAACGTCGATAATTAAAGGATCTTCTTAACATCATCAAGGTCTTTTTATTTGGTCTGAAGTATGTCATCTTATACCTTTTACGTTATTCAAGTATTTATTTACTCAGACGCATAACATCGCATTCTAACTTTTACCATCTATTAATAAAAATAAAATATTAATAATTATTATTATTCATTGCGAAGATATTGCAAAAATTAAGTTTTGTCTATGCATTTGGTCTACTGTTTTCCCCTCAGCTTTCAACGAAGTGAAGTTAGCTAGTGGTTGAAGTGAAAATACCTAATTGGTTTCATTTTTAAATCTTTCAAAATTGTATCGTTGGAAAATAATTTTATTTTATAGTTGAAAAATTAAAACGAATGATTAGTTAAATAATTCGTTTTAACCTGAAGTCTCCTCAAGTACTTGAATAAGCATTTGAAATTAAATAATTGTAAAGGGTGCGTCTAGTCGTCCTGAACAATTGGGGGAGTTGGAAAAGGGGATGGACTAATCGTAGCAAAAATTCGGGACGACTAGCTATAAGATTATGAAAAATATTTGACTATTCATCTCGAATTTCGGGACGACGAGACACTTTGAATGTTAAATTAAAAACTTCTAATAATTGAATGAATCCAAATTTAAGGTATTTGATATTAAATAACCTTTAAATGAGGAATACTTAAAATTGTACACTTTTAAAGTCTTGGAGGCTATACAAATTGAGAAATTTTCATGGTTAGGCTTACCAATGTAAATAATTTCACTACTTATAGCATTTAAAACTGAAAATTAATTAATTGTACAACTTGAAAATGGTACAATATTAAATTTAAAGCCTGTTAAACTAAAAATTTTCAGCTTTCAAAACTTGAAATAACAAAATTTCCATTTCTTTTGTTTTCAATTAAGAGTGTTATATTTAGAGCAATGAAAATTCGGCAGATTCCCTGATTTTCTAAAAATCTCCGATTTCCTTGAATTTTCAAAAATCGTTGATTTTTCTGAATTCCTTAAAATCCTCGAATATTGTGAATTCCCTGAATGCCTGAAGTTCCTTAAATTCGGTAAAAGCTCTAAAATCCCTGAAATTCTGTAAATTCAATGAAACCCTTGAATTTTTGGAATTACTGAAAGTCTCTGAATTCCTTTAATTTGGAATTCTCAGAATTTCTTGAATATTCTGAATTCCTTGCATTCTCTGAATGCGTAAAAATCTCTAAATTTCTTAAATTATCTAAATTCCTTAACATGTCAGAATTCTTCAATTCTTTGAATTCCTTAAAATCTCTGAATTCCTTAAATCCTCTGAATTGTTTAAATCATGTGAATTCCTTAAATTGTCTGAAATCTTCGAATTTCCTGAAATCTTTAAATTCTCTACACTCCGTGAAATCCTTGCATATTCGAAATTGCTTGAAGTCTCTGAATTCCCTGATTTTTCTGAATATCCTGAGTTTGTTGAATAAACTAAATTCCTTGTATTCTCTGAATTCGTGAAATTCTCCAAATCCCCTGAATTCCGTAATCATTCTGAATTCTATAAATTCCTTGAATTTCCTAAATGATCTCAAATTCTCTGAATTCTCTGTAATCCCCGAATATCCCGAATTTCTGTATTATTCTCAATTCTTTGAAATCTCCAAATCCCCTGAATACCTTCAAATCTTCTGAATTCCCGGAATTAATAGAATTTCTTGAATTCCTTCAATTCTTCTGAATTCTTTTAATTATTTTGAAGTCCTTGGAATTCAGGGAGTTTTAAGAATTTAGGAAATTCAAGGAATTCAGATAATGTATGCCATTTAGATGAATTCGAATAAATCTAGGAATTTGGAGGAATTCAGTTGATTTCAAGGAAGTTAAAAGAATTCAAAAGGGTTTAAAAGATTTTAAAAGCATTTCAAACAAATCAAAAGAATAAAAAATCATTACAAACTGAATATTTTTTAGGTAGCTCTTCTAATTATCCATGACCCTTTCCATAATAATCAGTGAAAAAATAGAAGCATTTTGCTTGAAGAATAAAAACATGCCTTACAAATTATTATTATTTTTGGAAGTGATTAAACTGTACAATTAGAAAAAAATCATAGTAACCTTTTTTATATTTATATATTTACTAATTGGCAATGCAATGTTTCCTGTGCGCTGTAGCATGCGTTTAATAATGCTAGTCAATAATAATATTCAAATTAAATTTTTTTCCCTCCCAATAGGGCCAGTTGGGGGTCAGGTCGACAATTCCTCACAATACCCTTAGGGGGGTCTTCAGATCGTTACGGTCTGTCACGAGGAAGGGGGGTGGGTCAATATTGACTTTTTTTAGCTTCACGAGATTTGTGGACGGCCCCTCTTCACTTTTTTT
>CAKNYM010047476.1:0-14338 GCA_932195095.1 Andricus curvator | reverse complement strand
CTGGTAATATATAGTCGTCCTTTTGAAAATGCAAGGAACAAACTAGCAAAGCAAGAGTGACTTTCTTTCCCATTTTTAGGGATATTTCCCAAGCTTTTCTTCTATCCACTTTCTCTAAAATTCCTATTTTCGAAGGAATATCCACAAAATTTTGTCCTTCTAAAGGAAATTTGTGAAATCTTACAGTAGGATCTCGGCAGGCCTTACTATTACAGCCAAAAACACAGCAGAATTCATTACTTTTAGTAGGTCTTGATTCAAAACGCTGATTCAAAAATTAATACTGGATAGTTATAAATGAAATAATGAATTGATAATTATTAATTACAAATATAAGAATTAATTACGGCAAATAAACCAATTATAATTATTGTAATCATCATTATAATTGTTGTATAATTATTGTAATAGCAAACATAGTAAAAATATGAAGAATACAATACTAAATATCTCAATAATTATTAATTACAAGTACAATAATTAATTATGAAACATAAATCAATTACAATTATTGCAATTTAAAATTAATAATTATAATGATTCGTATTAATTACTATTAAAAATGCTTTTCGCAGAAAGTGTTGCAAGTTTCACTATAATTTTTATCATTGAATGTACTTTTTGTATAATATTATAATAGCAAACACAGTAAAAATATGAAGAATACAATACTAAATATGCTTTTATAATTAAAATTTTGTATGACTTTCATGGTTTATTTAATGATGTGGCAAAAAAGAGGTATGCGTGGTAAAAACAAATTATGTTAAGCCTGCCTTGATTATTTGTAACGTACGTAGAGTCCTTAAATGCCCAAGAATTTATGTTGAGCAAATGCTCTCGAGAATAGGCTTATTAAGCACGTATTGTTTAAACAAATATATAGCATAATTAATACATGTATTTAGTCAAAAACATTCTAGAGTGAACAAAACATATACCTAACCCGACTAACCTAACGAGTTAGGGAATTTTCGACAAATTGAAGTTGAAATTAATTTTATCATCATGGTTAAAAATCGCAACTATTTGGTTAAAAATTAATCTGTTTTGCTTGAGGATTCAAACTATTTTGTAAAAAATTTTTCTTTTCTGGTTGAATTCAACTATTTTTGGTATAAAATTAAAATCCTTTTTGGTCAAAATATAAAACATCACGTTTTTCGTTGAGAATTCATCTTTTTTGGTAGAAAATTCAATTACTTAGTTGGAAGTGGAACTACTTTGTTAAAAATTCTTCTCTTTGGTTGATGATTCATCATTTTAGTTGAAAAAACTTTCTTTTGTTCAAAATTTAATTATTTTGTTGAAAATTATTTTGTGCATGTATGGTTCATAATTTATCTTCTGATGTTAAAAATTCAAATATTCGGTTTAAAATTCCTGTATTTTATTGAAAATTCGAAGTTTGTGGGAAAATATTTAATCTTCTTGGTGACTAATTCATCTTTTTGGTTGGAAATTCATTTGAAAATTAAAATATTTGGTTGAAAATTAGATGTTTCTTATTTAGAATCAATTTTTTTAACCGGAAATTGTAACTTCCATTTTTTGTCGAAAATTTATCTTTTTTGATAGCATCTAATTCTTCTTGGTTGAAAATTACACTATTTCATTGAAAATGTATCGGTTTTCGGTGAAAATGGAAATATTAGTTGTAAATCCGTATTTTTTTGGTAAAAGAGTACTCTCATTAGTTGAAATTTCACCTTCTTGGTTAAAAATGAATTTCTTTGGTTGGAAATTCTTTTTGTTTTCAGTTCAAAATTTTGTTTACTAACTGAAAATTATTCTACTTTATTTTTGGTAGAAAATTCATATTTTTAGTTTAAAATTCATGTATTTGGTTAAAAATTAAATTTTTATGGTTGAAGGTTCATCATTTTAGTTGAAAATTCACTTTAACCATTGCATTTTGTGTGGAAAATTTACCTTTTTTGATAAAAATGTAATCCTTTCCATTAAAAAATTATCGGTTTAGTAAAAAATTTAACTGTTATATTTTTTGTTAAGAATTCATTTTTCTCATTGAAAAAAGAGTAGTTGAAAATTATTATTTTTTTTTTGTTGATAGGAAATTCATCTTTTGGATAGAAAAACCCAAAATTTGGTCAAAAATTTCATATTTTTGGTTCAAAATTCATCATTTTTATTAAAAAATAATTTCTTTTGTTGAAAATTCGTTTCTTTTCAGTTGAAAATTATTTTTTCAACTGAAGATATAACTATTCCATTTGAGCATGAAAATTTATATCTTCAGTTGAAAATTAATTAATTTGGCTGAAAACTCGTTTTCTTAAATTCACTTTTCGTTTGTAAATTCATCTCTTTTAGTTAAAAATTGAATTATTTTGTGGAGAAAATGAGTCTTTTCTGGTAGAAAATAAATCTTTTGGGTTGAAAATTCAACTATTTTTGGTTGAAGATCCATTATTTCAGTTGAAAATTTATTTCTTTGGTTGATAATTTATCTTTTTGACTTGAAAACACAACTAAAAAGTATTTTAAATATATTTAGAAACATAATTTATTTTGCATAACATTATTCTTATTCTAGGTGTATGGTTGGTTTTATACCTAGAAGAATTCAGGAATTGGGATATTGTAGCAATCCTGACCTTAATAGCACGGAACATTCCGGGAACGTTCCTGGAACGTTCCGCGGGCACCTTCGGAACGTTCCAGCGGAACGTTCCAGGAACGTTCCCGGAACGTGTAAAATGTCCGCCCCTTGGGAACGTTCCACTGGAACGTTCCAGGAACGTTCCACTGGGACCTGAGGGGAACTTTCCATTATTGTTATTTTTAACAACAATTATCTCGTAAACCGTAAGAGATAGGTAAAAATGGATGTCATTTTTGAGTTTTGAGTACCGCATATACTACACTATAATATGATATCCGTATCATAAACTGACATCGATTTTGACCTATCACTTACGGTTTACGAGATATTTATTGATAATAATAACAATAACGTTAATTTATGTTTGGAACGTTCCAGTGGAACGTTCCTGGAACGTTCCCAAGCGGCGGACCTTTTACACGTTCCGGGAACGTTCCTGGAACGTTCCGAAAGTTCCCGCGGAACGTTCCGGGAACGTCCCAGGAACGTTCCGTGCTATTAGGGGAATAAGGCACTGTTTGATGCGAATAATATGTTTTCTATTACTTTGATTTTTTTTATCATTTATATTTAGCACCCTTTCCCGTTTCAAGCGATACCTCTCCCCGCGAAATTTAAATAATGTAATTATTCTTAATAAAAGTAAAGTACTTTCTTTTAATTCATGCATTTTAACTATACGTATTTGCAGTTCCATATATTTCTTCATTATAATGATAGATTAACACTTAAAGGACACACCTCCAAATACACCTCCAGATATTTTTGGCTGGAAAAAATCATGAGTGATGTTGAAACAATATAAAATAGAAAAAAATATCTCCAAAACCTCAATGATAATTCAATTATCCGATGAAAATACTTGAAAAAGAAAGGAGACAATCGGAAAAAATCGGAAAGCCCACGGGGTCTCAGTGGCCCCAAGTGTCCTTTAGGGATAAATAGTTTCAAATTCACAATTTCTATTAAATGTATGTATGTATGTATTTAATGTATACTATGTATCTTCAAGAATTAAAAGAAGTATTAACGACATTCTTATTATCTACATTTAAGTATCTAAGTTTGAGAAACGCTGTGCTACATCATGACGCGAAATGATTTCAATCGTACATAGGAAAGCGTCTCTGCGTTTTCATGGTAACCAATATGGCTGTCGCTGTACGTGACGCGGCTTGAACGTATTTCGTACCCTCAAGTGGCGGGACCATAGCTTTTTGGATCATGCCGTTGTAGGAAGAGTCGTGTGGTGAGCAGAGAGTGAATGGTCGTGGCTACCCGAAAACTAGGCAGCTCCGTACTCGAGCGGACCACGTGAACGCGTAGCAAACGGTTGGGCCAGCAGATGGGAACCGATGTCAGAAATCGTGTTCGAGTTTACCACTGGCGGCCGCCTACTCTTGCTCCCAGATAGGTATTCACCAGTATTCACCGTCAAGCATCATCAAACAGCTAGAGGCACATGATCCAATAAATACATGGTCTAGCCAAAGATATTATACACCTAGATGCGGCAAGTGGTGGCGGAGTGGGGATAGAATTATTAGTAGGGTAGGATAAATGTAGACGGCGCTGTCGGCGAAAATCCTAACCCTCCCCGCTGTGCCTCTGTACCCGCTGAAGTATCCATCCCCTCTTAACACTTGTCTTGAGTAAAATGGGCGAAAGAGGCGCTGTCGCCGAAATGAATTTCAGTAGATAATATAGTTTTCTGAAAATATTCATGATCACTAGAGCAATTCGAAGTCTGTCTTATCCGGCGATCGACGTCAATAACAATCAATAAACAAATGAATATTTATAATTTTTTAATGAAATTAAATTCCGTTCAGATTCAACTGTAAATAATTATGAATATATACATATATATATATATACCCAGATAACAATTCGTGCGCGCACGTTTCGCGCAGGTCGATGCGCGCACGAAATGCTTACAAGAATGCACCACATCTAAGCAGTGCTCCCAACGCGGGCACCTTGCACTATTGCGCATGCGATGCATAAGGTGCTTCATTGGCTGCCGTTCGCGCGCTTATTTGAAATGTTAAAAATATCATTTCTTAAATTTATTATTATTAATTAAAAATAGTTATATTTTAACATTTTTAAGTGGTAGGTGGATGGTTTTTAATATATTCTGAGCAATAGGTTAAAAAATAAAATGAATATTCCGAAAATAAATTTTTTTGTTATTTATGTAATCTTTTTTTTATTTTTTAAAACCTAATGCTCAGAATATGTTAAAAATCATTCACGTACCACTTAAACATATTAAAAAAATTATTTTTGATTATTTATGATAAATAGAAAAAATTGTATTTTTTAACATTTCAAATAAGCGCGCGAACGGCAGCTAATGAAACGCCTTATGCATCGCATGCGCAGTAGTGCAAGGTGCCCGCGTTGGGAGCACTGCATCTAAGAGCATTTGGGAATGCGACTTTAGTGCGTGCACAATGCGTCGCCAATGTCAGCATGCGTACAATCACCCCGTGACGGAACTATGCGACGCATACATGCGTGCACTATGAATGCAGTTTGCAATCTGCTAAAGTGAATATAAATAAATTATTATTATCTATCAAAAAGAGTTTGAAATTTTAAATTAAAAAAATACAACGAAGAACGTTTAAAAATTGATTGTGCGCAAAATAAAAATATAGTTTTAAAAACATAAAACTAAAAGAAGTGAAATCATAACATTCAAACAGAAAGATACAAGTTCATTAAAAAACATGTAAGAATTAATTATTAACAAACTAAAATGTATTAAATCGAAACCCAAAAAGAAATTTTTCAACCAAATAGTTTAATTTTTAACTAAAAAAGATAAATTTACATTGAAGATGGAATAGTTAAATTTCCAGCTAAAAAATTAATTTTGAACGAAAAAAAGACAACATTTTTAACAAATAGTTAAAATTTCAAACAAAATGATGAATTCTCAACTAAAATTATGAATCGTCAACTGGAATAGTTTTATTTTCAGTTAGAAGATAATTTTTCAACAAAAAACAACGATTTAGTAACAAAATATAAATTTTCAACCAAAGTGATGAATTTTCAACTAAAAGGATGAATCATTTTTAATAAAGGAGATTAATTTTTTTACAAAAAAAAATCGTCAACAAAAGACATTAATTTTCAAACAAATAGTTAACTTTTTAAACTAAAAATATCAATTTTCAACATAAAATGGAATTGGTAAATTCAGTTAAAAAATTCATTTTAATGCACAAAAAAAGACGAATTTTCAACAAAATAATAAAATTTTAAACAAAGTAAACAAATTTTCAACAAAATAGTTCAATTTTCAATCATCAGAGAGAATAAACATTTTTCGGAATTTGAAAAGGTGCGGGAAAAGATGGCGACTCGATCAAGTGCCATCTGGCGTACTTTATAGTGCCTGTTTTCTAAAGTAATGAACGGTTCGACGAACAACATTGATTTATTTTGCATAATTTTCTACATTTATATGCATTAAATATTAGTATTAGAGATAAGGTGTGGAAGGATGTTAGTGTTAAGGGTTAGTTTTAAGAAAATTCTGTGAAAAATGGAAGTGTAAGCAAGTCAATTTTTTAAGGCCAGCAGGCTAAAAAATAAACGTTTATCTATTAGTATAAAAAGTTGCATAAACCCGAAATTTAACTATTCAACCATTTGCTTGGCACTTTATTCGGGAAACGAGAGAATAAATATGATGTTAAACCTGGTTGCATAGGTTAGCATTCATGGTCCAATTTTGTGTGCGTTGTGCATATTTTGTCGGATCCCTTTCGGTAATTAGTTTCGTTACCCTATTAAATATGGCATAATTTTCCATTTCTCAAATCAAAATATGAAATTTAATCTTTTTGATACTTTATTTTATTATAAATAAACAATTTTGAGACCCTCCTCGTACGCGCGCTGAGTGCTTGCTTAATGCGCGCACGCACGTGCCTTGCACGACATGCCTGGCATATGCGCCGCCATGGAGGACACATCTGCGTGCTGATCTGAACGCACGTCGTGCGTGAAAATATGCACGCGTGCCTGCGCCATGCGCGCATGGTGCGCTAAAATTGTTATCTGGGTATATATTAGAATTTCCGTTTTATGGTTTTTGTGTAATATGATCCGTTTATTTTTGAATAATAATTATATAAAAGATAGAACGATTTGCATAATATATTGTTCAAAATTGCAGTGTAATTAACAAATTATAATTTTGGCGTGAATTTCGCTATTTTGAATAACGTAACGTAAATCACAACTGAGTGAATATATTGTTACGTTTATAACAGAATACGCCAGAATAGAAACAAGAAAAGATACCGAAATTTTTTTAATTCACTTCGACCTCATTCAGAATTGTTTAACTTCAAACGATTTACATATCTGAAATTTTACATTCATTGACAATGAAATTGTCCTTCCATTTTCAGCAATTGAAGTTGATATGATTTGATTGGGAAAGTTTACATTTTAAACAATTTCAACTATTAAGCCTTTGTATTTAAAATGAAACAATTGCGGAATTGTTCAACTTTCGATACTATTGCATTTTTAATTTTAAGCCCTTCAAATTGTGAAGTTGCCCATTTTTTGTTATTTTATTTTTACACATACTATGTCGAATTTTTAAGACCCTAAAATTATACTATTTCAACTAAAAATGCTTTCATTTTTAAACGGGTTGTATTTAAAAGTGTTAAATTGTGAACAGTCTGATTTATATGATTTAAATTTTTTTAAATTTTTTATGAGTCACATTGAAAATCAAAAGATTACAATACAAATACAAAACAAGTTTGTCTTTTGGTTGAAAATAATTCAATTTTGAAGGTATAGTTCTATCATAGTTTATTATTTGGGCTCAAACACCAGTAGGGCCGGAATTGTTCAATTTTTCAGGCTTCCAATTTGACGCAATAAATAAGGATGTACACTAGTTATTTCAAGTTCAAAAATAAGCATTGTTAAAAATGATTTTTAAATTTGAGGGAAATACTCCTATTATTAGGTGAACTTCAGAAAAAAATATTTCAGGTTATTCTTTTATCACTTAATTTTATTCTTTGAAGGATTCTCTACGAATCTCATTGGTACGCTTCTATTTACAACATTTTATGCAGGAATTACACAATTGTTAATTTTATTGACAATATTTTTCTTAAATACATTTTTTAAAATAAAAATAGAATAATCCGTACAACCTTAGGATTGAATAAGAATTGCGCAACTTTTACCTGAAGAGAAAGCAGAAACATGTAAGCCTCTAAATGTATCAGTAAATGTTTAGTTTTTAATATTTTATTTATATATTTTGTTGTCTAAAAGACCACACTGCTCAGTTTCGTTGATGTTAATTTCAACTTTTAATTTTGTTTGAATACGGAATTAAACGTTTTTCATTTTAAACGTTTCAATTTTCAAAGTGTACAATTTTTAATGACGTGGCTACGTGTACAGAAATGTCGGTACGAATAGCTGAATTTTTTTTTGTACGAATTTGAGAACGAAGGGGCTCTATGCACCGAAATTTGGGTTCGAATAGCAGGATATTTCCGGTACATGTAGTAGGTTGTAGACACATCGAATTTTTAAAGATTCATTTTCAATCCGCCACATTTTAATTGCAACAAATTTAAACTTTTTGAGTTAAAAAAATTTTGAACCTCTGTTTGAAAGCATTACACCAAAAAAATTGTATTCTCTTTGTCAATACGAAATTCATTGATATGTTTAATTTTGCAATGGTTATTACTCTTTTAATTTTCTGTTTGTATCGTTCAGAGGGTGTACAATTTCAATCCTTTACGTCATTGTTACGATGATTTATTAAATATATTTGACCAATTAATAGCTAACTGTATATTTCATTATAGCGATCAGAGAACCAATTTTTGTAACAATTTTAATTTAACTTAAATTATAAACTATAAATGTAACAGAGAATTCAATTCGCAATTCATATTGACTTACACCTTATTATATACCTTATTATGCAAGATAAAACAATTCGAAATTCATATTGACTTATTATACCTTATTATGCAAGATAAAAATTTTCTTTTGAAATTATAAAAATTCAAAGAATTATAGGTAGATATGACGTTTTGAAGAATAGAAAACATTTAAGGAAAAACAACAAAATCAATGGGATCTAATTTCTAACAGGAGTATCAGAAGTGCCCCGCCCTCTCGCCCGAAATATATACCTGCTTTTCTTTACATCTCCAGGTTTAATCTTTAAATTGAAAGGATGGGGTACTCGGGAAATTTACTAATGCTAACAAAAGCTATTGAGTGAAAATTTCAAGGACACTTTCCTTCATCAAGTTTTAGGTTTCTTGTTTGAATTTTAGAATTTAGATCTTTCAGACCAGCCAGAGATATAACTGATCCTTAATATTTTCAAAAAAGGCACCAAAAATACTTTTCTGAGACGCTATTGATTTATACGTTTCGTGAAATTCTGCGTCGAATGATATATACTTTGAAGACACCATTTTTTGACACCTCATATATATAGGGGCTGTTCAAAAAATGCTGAAAAATACAACAAAATTTTTAACACAGCGACAAATCAGACAAATCAAATTTTGTATTCGAAATGATAATTTTTCGAGCTGGAAAAGGGAAGGGAAAAGTTCTGTCGCACCCTATCACTTTCCCACCTTCATGGTTTCTTTACAAAAATTGTCAGAATTACTCTATTTAAAAATGTATGATCAAAAAGTCTTTTCTATTCATGCGTCAACTTTGAATTATGTCGATGAAAACAGTTTTTCTGTTTGAAGCAGATGACTCAAATATTATAAATGAGCCATAACTTCCTTAATCTTCAATCAAGTGTATTAATATTATAAATCAATCGATTTTCCTCGATAAAGGAATCTTTTCTGTTCTTGCATCAATTTTGAATTATGTTAGTGAAAAAAGTTTAATATAAAAAATCGTGTTTTCAAATATTATGCATTACCATAGCTTCCTTACTCTTCAATAAAATGTATAAATTCTATGGGTCAATCGATTCGTCTTGAATCAACACAACTTTTCTATTCTCGCATTAACTTTAAATTATGAGAATGAAAAAATTTTTAATATAAAAAACGATTTTAAAAATATATAAATTACCATAACTTCCCTACTGTTTAATAAAATGTAATAATATTGTAGGTCAATCGATTCCTCTCGAACCAGGGAATCTTTTATATTCTTGCATCAACTTTGAATTATGCTAATAGAAAAAGTTTTACAATAAAAAACCGATTTTTCAAATATTATGCATTACCATAGCATCCTTACTCTTCAATAAAATGTATTAATATTATAAGTCGATCGATTCTACTCGAATCAACACATCTTTTCTGTTCTTGCATCAACTTTAAATTATGATAATGAAAAAAGTTTTACAATAAAAAACCGGTATTCAAAATATATAAATTACCATAACTTCCCTACTCTTTAATAAAATGTATTAATATTGTAGGTCAATCGATTCGTCTCGAACCGGGGAATCTTTTATATTCTTGCATCAACTTTGAATTATGTTAAAGAAAAAAGTTTTACTATAAAAAACCGTGTTTTCAAATATTATGCATTACCATAGCTTCCTTACTCTTCAATAAAATGTATCAATATTACAGGTCAATCGATTCGTCTTGAATCAACACAACTTTTCTATTTTCGCATCAACTTTAAATTATGAGAATGAGAACATTTTTACTATGAAAATCGATTTCAAAAATATATAAATCACCATAACTTCCCTACTCTTTACAAAAATGTATTAGTATTGTAGGTCAATCGATTCGTCTCGAACCGAAGAATCTTTTATATTCTTGTATCAACTTTGAATTATGCTAATGGAAAAAGTTTTACAGTAAAAAACCGATTTTTCAAATATTATGCATTACCATAGCATCCTTACTCTTCAATAAAATGTATTAATATTATAAGTCGATCGATTCTACTCGAATCAACACATCTTTTCTGTTCTTGCATCAACTTTAAATTATGATAATGAAAAAAGTTTTACAATAAAAAACCGGTTTTCAAAATATATAAATTACCATAACTTCCCTACTCTTTAATAAAATGTATTAATATTGTAGGTCAATCGATTCGTCTCGAACCGGGGAATCTTTTATATTCTTGCATCAACTTTGAATTATGTTAAAGAAAAAAGTTTTACTATAAAAAACCGTGTTTTAAAATATTATGCATTACCATAGCTTCCTTACTCTTCAATAAAATGTATCAATATTATAGGTTAATCGATTTGTCTTGAATCAACACAACTTTTCTATTTTCGCATCAAATTTAAATTATGAGAATGAGAACATTTTTACTATAAAAATCGATTTCAAAAATATATAAATCACCATAACTTCCCTACTCTTTAATAAAATGTATTAGTATTGTAGGTCAATCGATTCGTCTCCAACCGAAGAATCTTTTATATTCTTGTATCAACTTTGAATTATGTCAATGAACAAAGTTTTACTATCAAACAACCGTATTTTTAAATATTATGCATTACCATAGCTTTCTTACTCTTCAATAAAATGTATTAATATTATAGGTCAATCGATTCGTCTCGAATCAACACATCTTTTCGGTTCTTGCATCAACTTTGAATTATGTTAATGAAAGAAAAAAAAGTTATCCAAATCGTCGAACCTTCAAGCCAAAAGACGAAATTTCTGTACAAAAATGGAATTTTCAACCAAAAAACATTAATTTTCAGAAAAAATTATTTGTAATAAAATAGTTCAATTTTCAAACAATCAGATGAATTTTCAACTAAAAATATTAATCTTCAACAAAAAAGTTATTTCTTAACAAAGTTAAGCAAAAAAGATTAATTTGCAACTAAACAGTTGCATTTTTATCCAAGAAAGATGCAATTTTCATCCAAAAAAGATTTTATTGACTTTTCCATATCAAAATATGAGTTTTAAACAAGAAATAAATTTTCTACGAAAATAGTTGAATTTTTAACCCAAAAAGACTAATTTCCAACAAAACAGTTGAATTTTGAACCAAAAAGCATGACTTTTTAACAAAATTGTTAAATTTTCAACCAAACAGTAGCATTTCTCTCCAAAAACGGTGCAATTTCTACTGAAATAGACAAATTTTTTAATTAAAAAGACAAATTTACAAAAAAATAGTTGAATTTTCATCCAAAAAATAATTCAGTTAAAAATTCAACATTAAGATTCAATTAAAAAAAAAGTAAATTTTCTATGAAAATATTTGAATTTTTAACCCACAAAGAAGAATTTTGAACAAAACAGTTGAATTTTCAACCAAAAAGAATGATTTTTTAACAAAATTGTTGAATTTTCAAAAAAATAATACAATTTATAACTCAAAAGATGATCTTCAACAGGAAGCAACTGCAAAAAAGAAAGAATTATAAATACAAGGCAAATAAATTACTAATAAGAATAATATGTAAGTTAATATTCAACTGCCAGAATGTTAAACTTGTATACATTTTAAACTAGAATCTTTTATAAACGGAATAAAAATATTTCATATTTATTCTTCTTGACAGTTATTTAAAGTTATAGAAATTCACTGACTTTACCAAGATTTTTGTTTGTTAATTCCCTGACTTTTCCCTGACCAATAAAATTCCCTGACTTTTTTTTTTAAATTGTTGTTGGCTAGGTTCGTTTTTCACTGACCAGATTTCTTTGGCACGTACAATTCATATTAAATTTATGTATACTCACTGCGAGTTATTTGTTTCATTTGCGAATTTCCAAAAATTACGTACATGAATGAAAGGCCCCCCCCCCATTCCGTAACGAATCGTAGCAAAATATCTCGACCCCTCCCACCACCTTGAGCTGTGACGTAATTTAAGTTGGGTCCCTAATAAGCAAACACTATTTGAATAAAAAGTGTTAGCACAAATATTTTCGCTTAGCCCAGATACTTCGATATAATTATAATACATTTGATATAAAGTTAAAAATATTTACTATTGAAATAGTTTACTTTAGGCCACACGTCTTTTACTTTATCATTTTTTAACTTTTTCATGACGGAAACTAATAGTACCAACTTACAATTTGTTATGATGACAATTTTTACAATTAACTGTTTGAACATTTCTAAATTTTTTAAATTAAAAAAATGAAAATTTCCATTAAAGATTTTCAGGCCCATATCTCTAATGATGACTGTTTACAGTTTAAAAGGACGCCAGCCTCCACGGCATTGTATAATAACTACTTCTCTTTACCTGTTGCAGTATACAGTGCTGAAGACCAGAATTTTCTCGGAAATATTGATACAATACTGTTTGAAATACCTCTTGTATTTCAAAATATTTTGACATAATATTTCTACCCGCCCTTATTTCACGATTAGTCGTTTACCTTTAAATATTTCCTGACTAAAGAAGTAGAGAAAGGGTAATTTTAGATAAATAAACCAAAAATGACAAATTCCATCAAAAAATGGTTCAAGAAATTTTTTAAGGACATTTTAAAAGCTGCAATTCAACCATACAGCTTTTTTGCGTACCTCACGCTGTTTTTCGGAAAATTTGCTTTTTTTTTAAAGTATTTTCGACAAATAAAACCGAAAATGACAAATCCTAACAAAAAATGCTCAGAAGAAATTTTGTAGGATTTCTTGCATATTATTTTCGAGAAATAAAACCCAAACATCAAGTCTTATCAAAAAATGGTTGAGGGAGAAATTGTAGATATTTTAAAAAGCTTCAATTCTTCTTTTAAACTTTCTTCACATATCTGCCGTTGGTTAACAAACTCGCTCTTTCTTTTAGAATACAAAAAAGTGTGCCAAAGCTCGACAATTTGATCCGTTCATTTTTTCGAGAGTTATCATGTTTGCGGACATACAGACATACAGACAGACGCCTTTGCCAAAACTTTATTTTCGGCTTCAGGGGGTCTCAAAAGGTGGAGATCCGTTCAAAAACTGAGGTTTGAAATTTCGGCCTATTGTAATACTTTCTCAATCATAAATGATAAGAGTGTAAAAATGATTACATATTTTAATGAGTGAAGACTTATTTTGTGCATTAGAATTGTAATTCTAATTAGAAATTCTAATTAAAGTTTTTAATTTTTCGATATAAGAATTATTCCAATTAGAACGTTTTATATTAAAAATTATGACTTCTAATTTAAAATAAAAATTCTTAATTTTGAAGGTTTCAATTAAAAATCATTTAACAGTGAATGCTTTTAATTAGAAATGATATAATCTCTATCGGTTATATTCGATTTTGTTTAACTTCGCAAGCGTTCCTCATTTAAAAGATCAATTTAATAAATTCTGACATTATTATATTTTTATCGTTGCAAAATAATAGCAATGCTTTTATTTATAACCCTGCAACCTTAACATTTATACATTTGCCAAGAAAAAAAAGTTTTGAATGTAAATGAAAATTTAGTATAAGTTTCTGGAGTTAATTTTTACATAGAATTTATTGGTGCAGTTTACTTATAACCTAGGATCAATATTGATTAATTTGTTTCAAATTATTTAATAAAAAATTGCTGTAAGAAAATGAAAATTTAATACATGTTTCTTCATCCATTTTAAAGAAACATTTATATCATCTTTACTTAATACACCGGAATGTGAAATATCAATTGGAAAAATAAATATTTATCTAATTACAAAATTAGCATTAAAATTAATTATTGTGGCAAACCTTTA